>CAJNOL010002664.1:0-33907 GCA_905250125.1 Rotaria sordida | reverse complement strand
CACAAAAGTTTTTCCAGCTTTGTTTGTTAACAACATTAACACTAGAGACATTGCAATGAATATTACTGGTGAGAAAGATGTTCTATTAAGTATCTGTGCCGATTATACAAAATCAAATAAACTAAAAAGTATATCTAATGCATTAGTATTTCCAACCGAAGATAAAGTCTTATTAAATTATTTTAGTGTATTAATAGTCACGTGAAACATGAGTAATGCTGGTCTACTACATTCTTCGAACTCTTTTACTATTATTTAACTTAATGTTCTTTTTGATTAGAAGAAAAGTTCAATAAATTTTACTTTTGAATTGATTTCTTTCTCAAATAATAAAAAATTTTAATTTAGAGGAAAATATCAATTAGATTTCAAAAGAAAAAGAATTTTACAATTACATATTGACGATAAAATTGTATCTATCAAAATTTCGTTTGAATCATTTTAGAATTCGTTTCTTTTTTTCGTTTCAAATTACTTAATACAAATAAAATAAAATAAACCATTTCAAACATAATAATCAATATTGTTTTTTGTTCTAATAAGAAATCAAAAAAAAGAAAATTTTAGTTTTAATTGAATTCTTTTCTTATAGGTTTTTATTACTCAGTTTTTAAATGAATTATTTCTATGGATGATTCATTTTTAGACTGTTTAAAAGAAATATAAAATAAAGTCTCTCCTCTCTTCAAAATCAACGATTTTGCTTTCACAATAGTTAATCTGAATGTCATGAGTTAATTTGCATTCAAATTAGTCTGTTAGAAACCATTTCGGCGACTAACTCAAAACTCAAGGTCGTCTATGTCTTATAGAATCATGAGAGACTCTTTTCATACAAAAATCTGTTTTATCTGCTCAAACTTTGAGGGTATGATTGTATAAATAAAACCTTTTGAGTGATGATAATGTTCAGTTTGAACGTTTTCTCAAGTTTGAAAAGAGAAATCTTGTTTATTAAAAGTTATAACTAATTTATAAAGCTACTTATTTATATATACTTGTCATAAATTAAATAAGTGGGAACTATTTAACCAGTCTGTAGTAAGATTGATGCATCTAGCATCTACCGATGTGAGTGGAATAAGAGTAAATATAACGGTTATATATGATTTTGATAGTAAGTAACCCTTCTTATCTGCATCTATATACACACATTGTTTGTTTTTTTTTCGTTCTTTTCTTCCCATTCTGATGTTTCGTTTTTTTATTCTTACTTTGTCATTCTGTGTATTATTCGTTATTTTTTCTTGTCTTACTTCGTTTGTTTCTTTAATCGTCACTCTCCTTTTTTTTCTGATTTATTCATCATATATCGTTCTTTATTGATGTCTTCGGTATTTCGTTTTTTTATTCAATGCAACACATGCCTATTCACAATTTACGATCATCGTATCATATATTGGACTTTGTATTAAATTAAAATATGATAGGTTTTTTTTTTGAAATTCGCAACATCAAAAAATATATTATATATTCAACTACTACCACAAAAATGTAATGCGTGGATTGTACAATGCCGCTTTTTTTTTGTATAAATAGTTACTCACTTATTTTTGTTCGTCACAAAAAACAACAAAATGGCGAGAGTGACTCATAGTAAATATTCTACGTTGCCATGCTAGACAAAATAAGTCTCCTGCTCATTGGATAACTCAATCGTCGTCCTTGGCTCAGTGCTTCCAAGGTACTACATCTACATGGAGTAAAGTCGCAAAATGTCGAAAAGACAAAACGTCGAAAATTAACAAGTTCAAGATCGTAAGATTTCGATCTTACTCAAAGTTTTCTTGAATCAGGGTTGGTACATAATTACTACATATCTCGACAGTGTGAGTGAGGACAAAATCTGTAGTTTTTAATTTACCGTTGAAGACTTTACAGAAAAATATTTTCGACATTTTGTCTTTCGACCTTTTGCCACTTAATTCTACATGGAACAATCATAAAATTATTTGTAAGACATATAAAAAGGTAGCAGCGTTTTTTTTTAATTTTTCACACGCGTCGTTTTTTCTTCTTTCGGACTCGTGGATGCAAATAGAGAACTGGAGAAAAGTGACCTGTCTACTTGATTATCATAAGCATTTTTTTCTTTATCATCTCTGTTTGTAGTATGCGCTACGTACCATCCTTATTGATTGACAATTGGCGTTTGTCACATTTATATTTCTATTCGGATGAACGAATCTATGCTCGGATTATGCTCATGCTTATAATCATCATGCAACTTATATCAGTTGGCTTAAGCGTATTATTCTCCTATTGGCACAATGCTCTTTTCAGTGCTCTTCAACAATTAGACCAATCTGCATTTGTTCGCTTAATATTTTACTGTCCTGTTATCATTTTAATAATAGTCGCTGTAGCCGTTTACAAAAATTACTTTGCGCAATTGCTTGAACTTCACTGGAGACGTTGGTTAACAAATTACTTCATGACTAATTATCTGGTAGAACATGCCTACTATGGAGCTTCGTTCAAGGCAAATCGTGACGATAATCCTGATCAGAGAATATCTGCCGATATCGCATCGTATATAACACATACGTCTGATTTGACAATTGGTGCAATCCACGCAATAGCTTCATTTATTTCACATGTGTTTATTTTATGGTCTTTATCGAGTGTGATCGAAATTCCTATAACACAATATGTCTCATATAAAATACCAGGTGGTTTGATGTGGGTAGCTATTTTTTATGCCGGACTCGGTAAGAGAATGCTTTAATCTACTTTAATATTCTGTAGAATACAAGCAATTAGGAAATCAATTTTTAACCGTCTATGGAGCTTTTGAGTAAGGAATATGTATTCTATTGTGTTTGACTATTTATATATTACTGACATTTCTACAATAAAATAAATACCGATGCAACTTTAAATCAATGAGGAATCTAACATATTTGATAATCCGAATTCATTTGAACTTGTTTGTCGTTTATGTTCTAGATCGTAGTCCATGAACAGAAGAATGTTAATCCATTATTGAAATGTTTTTCCTAATTTGAATTACACTAAAAGAGAAAATAAAATTTAGAAAAGATTCTGATGCTGAGTTCGACTTTACACATGTACTCTCATTTCAAATAATTGTCGCTAGATAATACCTTTCAGTAGAAATAAAGTGTATCACATTGAAGTGAATGTTCAATGCCATAGCTTTCTATAGTCGTCGAGTATATTCATTAGATGTGACCTATTTATAATAGTCATGTTATAGTGTATTTGCTTTGAAATGCATATCAGTACTTGATAAATGTAAGAAATTCATATCACTTTTTCAGGTACACTAATAACGGATCGCATTGGTCGCAATCTGATGACTTTAAATTATGAACAAGAACGTCATGAAGCCAATTTTCGCTATGAGCTCGCTCGACTTCGCGATCATGTCGAATCGGTGGCATTGTATCATGGTGAATTACATGAACATGCAACTTTAACTACACTGTTCTCTGCAGTTATGTCAAACTTTCGTGGGATTATGCGTTGTTCACTTAACCTCAATTGGTTCTCGTATTCATTTAGTCATCTATCAGATATATTTCCGTACCTAGTCGCTTCGACTCGCTACTTCTCGAAAGAGATTACTCTCGGTGATTTGACACAAATTGGATCATCTTTTACACGTGTACAAACATCGCTTTCATTTGTCGCCAAATCTTACGCTATAATTGCACAGTGGAGAGCCGAAACAAAACGGCTTATTGATCTAGACAATGCTTTACAGGATTTGCATGAAGCAAAGCGAAATTCTAAAATTAAAATTGTCCATAAATTGCAAGAACAGAATATTCGAATAGAAGGATTGACCGCACAATTACCATTAAGTATCGATGCTAATTCTCCACAAATACTCATTGCAAATTTTAATTGGATCTTTGAACCATATCAATCTGTACTTATCACAGGTGAGATAACAATCATAACTACACTTCATTTAACTAAATCTTTCTCCTAAAATTCTTTTGAATATGTCTAAGGTCCATCCGGTTGTGGAAAATCGACTCTACTTCGAATACTTGCTGGAATTTGGCCGTACGGTCATGGAACAATTACTATGCCTCTTAGTGATACAATCGAATTTATTCCACAAAAGCCGTATTGTCCACTTGGAGCTCTTCGTTATTGTTTTACTTATCCATCAACAACGCCACGGTTATCAAAGGACGATGCAAATATCGAACGCATAATGCGTCTTTGTCAACTCGAATCATTGGTAAATCGTTTAGATGATATTGAAGATTGGTCTCTCATACTGTCATCGGGCGAACAACAAAAAATGATTTTTGTTCGAATTCTTCTTCATAGACCGAAATGGATTTTTTTAGATGAAGTGACATCATCATTAGATGAAAGATCTGAAACATATTTATATTCGACTTTACTTCGAGAACTCGACTCCTATTCTACCATAATCAGTGTTGGACATCGAAAAAATCTTCAACAATTTCATCGAATTCAATTGCAATATGTTGATGGACAATTCACACAAGTTAATCAACTCATTGAGATTCAATAGAACATATTGTCTGTTTGATAGAAATAATTTTTTTGCAGTTTCTTGGGATGTCTTTTTAAAGAATTGACTAAATTAAATTAAAATTATGACTTTTGTATTCTTTCTTTCGTAGTATATACTCAATGAGGAAATGAGATAATATTGAATAGTAAAAAGAAGGGAGATACTCACCATACAGATTCCAAGCATGAAACTTAGCGTTGTTCTTGTAGTCATTCTACTTAAAAATAGCATGATAATCATGAATCGCAATAATCGAGGTTGTTGGTATCTTGCATATTTTTCAATCCACTCGAATGCCTCTCCCCATAATCTCAACACTCTCATGATAGATTCGTTTGACTTGACATATGAGTAGCATTTGTATATCTGTTTCGTTGCCAGTGCCAACTACTTCATCTTGTCGTTCTTGCTTTTCGTGAAAATTTATTCTGTCGATGATTATCTATTCTCTTGACTAGGAGTATCATATTTTCCTTACTATTACTAGTAAGTGGCAGATTTATCAGATCACCACGCAAGGATAAATAACTGATGGTTCAACTAACCGTTTATTATTCCTATAATAGAAAATTTTCAATAATAAAAATGCTTATTATTTCCTTAGTAGGTGGAACTGGGGGTAAGTAGTAATGTGGCATCCTTACTCTTGACGTATCACTTTCCATTTTTTTCCCCACGTGTTACTGTAGTTCCCATGAAGAGTGATAATAATTGAGGACAAGTTTGACAAGGTGAAACGGCGTACTTTTGTACTTAAAGTAACTTTGAGCTACTTTTATTCTTTGATATACTTATTCTACTTGAAGTACGCCGTTTCTCCCTTGTCACTAAGGGTGTAGGTGTGGGTGTGAAGAACCTGTCATGACCGATTTTGTTCTTGCTTTAAGGATTCATTCAGATGGCTTATCTATTCTGAATTTTCAGATAGGATCAAGAAAATCTAAAACAAGTCGTGTCTTCAATGTTTTGTTGTTGTTGGATAAGGCAGGATATTTGATGCTTCAGCATTCGAAAATAGATTGTGATTAGGCTTTTTTGATGGTTTACTGTTTTGTGGAACGATGTGATTAATCTTGTTTATATTTTGTTCGTTTCATGGTATGGTGGTTGTTTTTGATTGAATGTTTTCTCCATATATATTTGAATTGTAGATGTTTTCTTCGCTGTATATTGGTGTAGTGTTAAATGTACGTAGCTAAAGAGTGATTTGAAGAATTCGGGTCGAATCGGAATAGTTGTAGTGCTTACTTTATTTGAAATACAATGAAAATAGTGAATGATAATGAAGACAATTGAGCAGAGAGTGATTGTACTTCTAGTGTTGTGCATATTAAGATGAATATAAAATAAAAGTGATGTTATTAGAAATAGCGAAGAAAAGAAAAAACTGAGTTCCCAGTCGTTATCGAAGTTTATCAAAGTTTTTCGAATGTATTGTTTTCCGAAAAACAGGATTCGTATCGTTGCATGAAGATGTGGTGTGGGTGTGAGTTAAGAGAAGAACCACATCCACACCCCCACCCACCATCAGCAGTACACTAGTAGCCAAGGAAACACACAGGTGCTCACAAAAGGTGAGAATGTCACTACATAAGACACAATAAGAAGTTCGTTTTTTCAAATCAATGGCTTTTTCATGGGATATATAGATAAAAAAACAGCACAAGGTTGTTGGGTGTGTGGATGGGTGCAGATCTGGTTGTAGGCATTATTTATGTCATTACTCACTCACACCCTTCATTGCCTGTTGGAAGTTTGTTTTTTTCCAACTTTTAAAAGAAACAGAATACAGTCATTACTCACGTGGAGAAAGACTCACTTGAGTTTGTTGATAACATCGTGATAATTTTATCATTACTAATGTAAAAGCATGCGTTCCTATATAAAATAGTGCGAATAATCGTTATTTAATACCCATAAATAGTACGAAGCAAAGATTTTTACATTCGCGTATATTTAACTATGTCTATTCAATAAACTTGAATTTGATCGAAAAATAAAAATATTGAAACAAAAATAAATGCAGATAGAGTAATGGTGAAGGAGAAAGAGATTATTACAGGCATCCACTTTTATTTTTTACAATTTTATCTTTCGACACTATTCAGGAGATTCGTCTATTCCATTTTCCGATAATCTTTCTGGCAAACTTGTTTTATCAGTTTCTTCATCAGATCGATATCGTAATAGTTTTTCAATTACTTTGTCTTTTCTGCATTCAATTTCCTGCGATCGTGAATGCCTAAGATTGGTACAAATCGAATCCCAATTCCATCTCAAAATTCGGTTCTGATCTTATTTGTCGATATATTCGTCCCGAAGATAATACTTCATTTCTTTCAAACTCTTTTCTATCTATCTCACATAAGACAAGATATACATCCATTTTATCTAAAAAGAACATACGCGAAACGAAAAGAGAAAAAAATCTTCATTAAACAAATGGGAAAAAACACTTTTTTGCTCTCTTTCGTTTCTGTATGTGACACCAAAATGAGTTTTTATTTTTGAAACATGACGCATTATTATTCGATGACGTTAAGATTAATCATTAACTAGTTGTCTGAGACTTTTCATTTTTTTTTCTTGTTCTTTCATTATTGCATTGACTGTTATTGTCGGAATTTTATCGTAATAATGTTTATTGATCGAAGGGAAACACGTTTCAAAAAACAAAAAAAACAAAATATATTTGCAATTACATTCTTTCTTAGCTGATTAGAAGAAAAAGAGAACGTGAAGTAACGACGTCTCTATTTCATACAAAGACAAAAATGTCTCTTATCATACGAGATACTTGTATTGTATCGAAGTTATACTGACCGACAAAGTTATAACTTCCTAGTCAGCTAAGAAAAAAATGCAAAATGTAATAAATTGTAAATGTCTCTTCGTACATTTCTTATCTTTGCTCCATATCTACTTATATTTTTATTTCCATTTTCAACTTGTCACATTTAAAAGTGGTATAGTTTATTCTGTTTTCAAAATATGCAGAAAAAATCAATAAGCTACGTTTATACGTCCTTGTTTATTGTAGATCGATATTTGGTTTAAAAGTTATCATGGAAGATAGTGTTCAACTTGATGATGATCCAGTTCCATTGACTGATAATCTATTTCCATCGACTAAAGAACAATTGGATTTAGGTGATCGTGTAGAAGCAGATCAACTACAACGACAACCACCATTATTACAAAAGCGACAACTGTCAAACACAACTGTTCATTCCTTATTAGAAGCAGAAACTGATCCTGATGCTATCGAATCATTGGAATTAGTGTTAAACAGTGTTGTCAAGGTCTTTTGCACCTCAACACCGTGTAATTTTTATTTACCTTGGTAAGTCAGTTCAAGAATCAAATTGGGTTAAAATCTAATATAGAATCGCATAGCTTCTATATTTCTATAAAAATTTGCGTCTTTTAAGAAAACCTGGGCTTTCGATAGGCAGTCGTTAAGCTCGTTTGCTTATAACAAAACTTCTTTTTAATGTGTTTAAAGATAAAATTGAATAAACCTATTGTGTTTTTTAATAGGTGCAAACCAGACAAATAACTGACTAGTCGTAGTTTTTGCCTTCTGTCGTGAATTATTTGTTGTATATTTGATTGAAAACATATCAATCCCAAGATTAAACTGGACTGATTTTTGTATTTAAAATATTGATACAAGTCCCAATATATCCTTCTATGTTTCAACTAATCTAAAAAAACAATAAAGAAAAAAGTGTTGTTTCCTTCTAAATAAAAAAAATCTGCATTATAAACTAAGACTTAAATATGCCATTGTTTTTTTTTTTGTTATTTAGGCAAATGAAACGTCAAGTCACTACAACCTCATCAGGATTTATAATAAAAAATCGATGGATTCTATCAAATGCTCATGCTGTTTCAAATCAGTCGAGTACTCGTATTCGAAAACATGGTGATGCTAAAAAATATCCTGCACGTATATTGCACATTGCACATGAATGTGATTTAGTTATCATGACTGTTGATGACGATAAATTTTGGAATAAATTAGAACCATTGACATTTAGTAATGATATACCTAGATTACAAGAATCAATAACAATTGTTGGATATCCAGTAGGTAAATGAAATTCACGTTATTTTTATATTCTAATTTCATTTGCATTTGTTTATAGGTGGCGATAATTTATCAGTGACAAAAGGTGTTGTTTCAAGAGTTGTTATGTCAACTTACTCGCATTCACTTGAATTTTTGTTAACAATACAAATTGATGCTGCAACAAATCCTGGTAACAGTGGTGGACCAGCTATTCAAGGTACGAAAAAACAATTTTGACGAATTAGTTCATAATTTTCTTCGAGGAAAATCTTATACTCAGAAGAAAGAGTACAGAGATAGATACAATTTTACTCTTACTTAACAATGTTAAAAATATAATAGACTGACTCGACTTAAATTGTGTTCCTATCTTTCTGTGGAAAATGTCTTTATTCTATATAACAGTGTTCAACAAGGTTTTTTTCAAAAGAAAAGAACTTCATTAATAGTTTATAGCTATAATCAATACTAACAAAAACTTCGTTTTGAAGACACAAACCTCTAAATTATCAATAAAAATACAAAATCAGTATGTCTCGTACGCTGTTACGCCCATTATAATGAAAATTCAGTCCGTTTCTAATCTTTTCAATTTTCACAGATAATATTTTCTAAACATTGAATGTGATCTAGCATTTTGATGATAAAAATCATTTTTCCACATAGTGACACTGACGTTTTTGTTCACACTTACACCCGCACCCACCATGCTGACTAAGTTGTTAAATCCAAATAACTTGAATAGTTCACCTCAAATTTATATGTTCGATAAGATGGGCTATCGAATTTACAGATTTTGTAAATATGCTAATTTCGATACAACATGTGTATAATCTTTAAAAATTATCATTTTTATCTTTGTGAAAAAAGAAACTGTTCTGAGTTCATTTAATAATTTCTTCGATATAAAATCAAACGTAAATTATGAATTATGAAAAGTGTCTTTAATTGTGTTATTTGAACTTCTTGTTTAGGTAAATATGTTGTTGGCATGTCATTTCAAGGTCAAAGTCAAGCTCAATCAATTGGCTATATTGTACCCGTATCAGTAATCAAACATGTATTAGATGATATTGAATTGCATAATAGATATACAGCTTTTCCTATAATGGGCTTTCAATACCAACCAATGGAAAATACATCGTATCGCGAGTATTTAAAATTAAATGATGATCAACACGGTATCTTAGTAACATTGGTTGAACAAGCATGTGTTCTTAACAAAGTATTGAAAGAAGATGATGTTATCACAGCTATTGATAATGTGCCGATTGCTGATGATGGTACAATCTATTTTCGTCGTGGTGAAAGACTTAACTTTAGATATTTAGAAAAATTAAAATTTGTTGATGATACAGTTACATTTAAAATTATAAGACAAGGTAAGAAAGATAGGAAATATACTTTTATATGCTTATAAATCATAGATTGCGAAAAAACAAAATCGTTCGTTGAATATCAAGAAAGACTGAATGACTCGGATCACATGCTATGACAGTTCGTTTTATAACACATGTGAATAAGGAAGGAGATGCTCCAGTGAAGAATTTTACGGATTAAAATTTTAAAATTCTATGGAAATAATCATAATTGTAAATCCGACTTTTCTGCAATAAAATCAAAATCATAATCGATGATAACCAGAAATATTCACTCACTTCTAATCAACCATAATCAGTTATCATAGACTGTAATTTCTGAAAAAATGTCATTTTCGATGGCTTAAAAAAAAAATTAATTATAATTTCATTTGTCAACATTTCCTCTTACCTGAGGAATTATCAATTGATATCGTGTCTCAAAGAGTGGCACATGTGTCTGAAGTTGATCTACTATTGTACGTACTATTTGTTGAGCTCAGGAATTCGAAAAAGTTATCAAAAAGATGGGATTCTTTAAATGCATACTTGAGAAAAACACTGTTTATGATCATCAAGATTATAGTCGATTGGAAATCTTTGAATCAGATTTAGATATTAATCGATTACAAGAATTAAAATTGATTATTTCGAAAAATATGATTTGATCCAAAATAATTGATTACAATCGATTTAAAATTACTTAATCCAATTTCATGCGATTAAGATTTTAATTAATTATGAGAATTGATATTGATTATGTTAAAAAATCTAATTAGAACTCAGAAAATCTATTGTCATTGTAAAAAATGGATTATCTTTCTATTGATTATATGATGATAATCAATTCTAATCGAATTCTTTTTAGTAAAAGCAATTTTCTATCGAAAAATCGAAGGAATTGATCTATAATCGAATAAATTACGATTATTATATGAATATTTTTCACTGGAGTCATGCATTAGAATTAAGAGAATAATTTCAAAACTTGAGTCATGCGATTTTAGTTTTAGTTTGTTCCACAAAAGACTCAGACTATAAGAAAAAGGTTCAGTAATGAAGGATCATTTTTTTCAAGTTCAACTTAAATTTCTAATAGCAATCTGTAGAAAAATAAAAAAAACCATATAAATCCGAACAATAGAAAACGTGGCATTAAAATGTTCATTTACCTATGAATTTATTGCTCCATTAAATCCTTGGTTGAGATTAGCAATTTTTTAAAGATGACCAACGAAAAAATCTAAAAAAAAAATCGTCCTTTTTGTACAGCTGTGTGTTTCCAGTCATTATACGATTGCCTAACTTTTTCCAGTGGCAATCCCATGTAAGGATTGACTTCCATCACCGATCGAGATTTCTAGGATATTTCAAGTACATGAAAATTTGTGAAGATGTTTCTTTTTTGCTCTGCGATATCAAATAAGGTAAAATTCATTTATCCAATATAAAAGAGTTTAATTGAAAGAACTTTTAAAAACATTTATTGTCTACCCTTGAATTACTCATTTTCTTTTCGAATTTTGACGTTTTTCTTAAAATCGTCTTGAGCTTCAAAACATCAATTTCTATCACTAAAGCTCTCTTCTTAGACATTTGCTTTTTCACCTACCTTGTAGAAATATTTTCGAAAATACTATTCTATCAGACCTTGATGAGTTCTTTGTAAGATTCTTTTTCCGCCTGTTGTTATTGATTAAATCATGAAAACTAATATTTTTACCTTTCATCAATTGAGAATACAACAGACAGTCGTTTTTCGATAGTTAAAGTCCTATGAAAAATCTGTGATCTTTACCAAGCTTATAGAAACATCAAGTCTGATTTCATCTTATGAATAACATCGATTGTAAGGAGTAAACATCTTCTAGAGTTATATTTTTTCGACTGATGTAGATAGTTTGATACTTTCTGCTAAGATTTACGATTAAAATTATACAAAAAATAAGTAAATAGACCTTTTTTTATGAATCACTTTGTGATTATACTTTTGACAAAAAGTTTACAGAAGTCATCAACGAAGTTTATTATATGTAGTCTTTCATGTGAAATTCAAGCGCTGTGTTTTGATCATGCTAGATGTTTTTCTACAATCTGATCAAATGCCTTTACACTTTCCTAGATGATAGCATAGATTGTTTTAAAACATTAGATATAGAAAAGGTTCTATGAAAAAAAGAGCAAATTTTTTGGTATGTATGCTCTTTGCCGAAACATACTTCATCGAAAGTACTTTTTGGCCATGGAGGACGCCCCAAAGGTTCACGTGAGGACAAAATGAGTTGATCTCTTCATGCTGAACAAGCGTATTTAAGAATTAAAGGACTCGCAACAGTCTAAGACGTCCTACCAGTCTTTTGAAAAAGTGCTTTTCGGCGAAGAGAGTTACAACCGAAAAAAGAAGTGCGAATGCCGACGTACTATGGAAATAAATAAGTAAACAAAAAAAAACCAAATCATCAAATAATATATCAGTTTGGGACAATTGTAATATTTAGCAACTCCGAGTACCATAATTGCATTGAATATTGCAAAAATCTTTAGAAGAATTCGTTTTGAGTGATTGCTTGTGTTTCTTCTAAAATCAATATATAGCTCTTATGATACAATTTTTTTTTTCAATATTTTATCGAAATTTTCTCATTTCTTACTTTTCGAGCAAAATCAGCTCATTCTTTTTCTTTCATTCATCATACAAATGTACGGATCAAGTCGAAACTAGTATTGACATCCGAAAAAAGAACTAGTTTCTATCTAGATTGAAATGTTTTTTTTTTTTTATTATTATCTCTAGGTAAAGAATTAACATTAACAAGTCCATTGGATAATAATCCATCACTTGTTCCGTTACATTCACACGATAAAAATCCAGAATATTTAATTTATGCTGGTATTGTATTTACAATATTAAGCCGCTTTTATTTATATGAATGGGGTAGACGTGAATGGCGTCAAAAAGCTCCAACAAATTTAATTAACATAGCATTGTATGGTGAATTACAAGAACTAAATCAACAAATTGTTATTATTAATCAAATACTTGTTGATGATGTTAATCATGGAATATATTCAGATTTTGGAAATTCTGTATTAGAAACTGTCAATGGTATTAAAATTAAGAATATTAAACATTTAGCAGAATTAATTGATAAAATATCAAATAATGAAGATAATGGTTATATTCGATTTGAAATAGAGAATAAAAAATTTATAGTTATATCATGTAAACAAGCTAAACAATCAGAAGGAAGAATTTTAAAACAAAATTCAATAGCACAACCAAGAAGTGAAAATTTACGTTAATCTCTCTCGGTGTCTTGTTTTCTAATCTGCTACTTTTCTACTTTAAAATATATTAAAGTCTTGCTCTTTTATCATATAACCTCAGTGAATAAAGGATGAATGTCCATAATAACGTAAATTACTGATACGAAATTTCCACGAAAAATTTATTTTTATATGTAGTTTTATGGATAGTACATGTATCTAGAACAGCTTTTCATCATAAAAATGTGACTGAAAACATGTTTATCTACAATTAATAAACATATTTCGATATTAGACAATGAAAATCTATTTTTGTATTTATATCATCTTGTAAAGAACTAACAGGGAAGGTACCCAAAGTGATTAACCGCTTTTGAGTCGAGACTATGTCCATTATATAGTGGGTATTAAACTATGAATATCCTGAAAAGAGTTCGGGTCCATAGCTTATTGCCGACAAGGTACTGCAATTTTATGGTATTTTTTAACAGAATGCCGTAGTTTTCCCTCAGGAAAACTTATTTTCGAATTTCGATTTGAAACTTTACACAGATATAAATCTTAATAAGAATAGCTTATGGTGAAAGTTTCAAATCTTTTGGTTGTTCCTATTCTGAAACACGGCTATGGTCAAAACGTAAGTTTTATATCGCTCATACATTCGATGTTCGTATTTCAGCATAGGGACAACCAAAAGATTTGAAACTTTCACCATAAACTATTCTCATTAAGACTTATATCTGTGCAAATTTTCAAGTCAAAATTCGAAAATTAGTTTTCTTGAGGAGACCCACGGCATTCTGTTAAAAAATACCATAAAAATGCAGTATCTTGTCAATAATAAGCTATGGGTCCGAACTCTTTTCAGGATATTCATAGTTTAATACGCACTATATGATGCACATAGTCTCGATTCAAAAGCGGTTAATCACTTCGGGTACCTTCCTCGTAAGTTTTCTATCTGCCTATATAAAGAGCAAGTTAGTATAATTGAATCATTTTAATAGTTATCAAAAACAAACGTTCATTTTTCTTACTTTCTATAAATTTCTGTTCTATTTATAGTTTAAGTTCCATTCTAGAAAGTGAAGATACGTCTTTTCTTCATGTTTATTTTATAGAGAACTTGATCATTTACCGTCTTCATAAATCAACTTGAGATAATGGCATCTTTTAAGCTGTAGTCGATAGATGGTTGATGACTGATCAAAAAATCCTCTTACATTTTGTTTAATACTATTTCAATATTTTATCAGAAACTTTACATTCTTTTCCATGCTTTGTAGATATGAGTGTCCTCTCTATTCGTTCTTAATTGACTTTTCAAAATCAAATAACATCAAAGACAACATCGAAAGTAAGGGTGAGCAACTAGGGCTGAATCGAGGGTAAATTATTATTATTATGCATTCTTTTCTAGTGCATCGATGTGGACAAAAAAAGAGAAAAAGGAAGAAGAATGAAACAGAAAAAGTGGGTGTGGGTGTGGTTATACAAAACACTGGAACTCACACCCACACCCTATTTCCACTCAAATATTAATTTGTGCTGTCGCATAAAAAAATGTTTCTCTATTTGTGACACATTAAATTCTAGAAGTTCGACCCTAACGAATGTTTTTAATGATGTATTTGTTAATTTAAAGTAAATGTACAATTTTGAATCTGTTACGGAAGGATCTAAAAATTTTTTGAATAATAATTTTGGTCGTATAAATTGAGTTGTCCTATTTATTTGATTTAGTGACATTTAAATAGTTAAATAGATTTGTCTTGATCATAATTGATTATTATAGTAAGAATATATGAAACAAATCATAGAGATCTGTCAAATGTGTCAATATATTATTTAAATAATTTAATATATTACAGTGATGTTTTGATATTATTTAATTACGTTCCCTCTAATAACTTCAAAAATTTACTCAAAGCATTAAATGCAAAAAAAAAAAAATTATTCGATTAAAAATGTTAAACTCGTATAACAAGAGCTTTTTCAAATAGTATTTATATTGCGACAACAATTAAAAGAACATGAAAATTGAAATAAGAAACTAAAAAATCGATTACTTTATTTCGTAAAACTATTAATATTATTGTTCCTCGAATATGATCTGGTAATATAGATTTTGATCAAAATCTCATAACTTCATCTGATCCATCATGTCAAAAACTGATGGTACTAATATATCAGTTTAATAAATTTTTCCTGATATTCTTATAAAAGTTGTTTTCATTTTCGTATGTTTAATTGAAAATAATTCGTTTAATTAATATTTATTTTATTTATTTCTAACTTTGTAAAGATAGTCATCTTCAAATAATTTAATCAACCATCTAAAGATTTATTGTTTCTAATTTTTCCGTAAGAAATTTTTGAATAACTCTTTATAACGCAATTAAATATCTTGTATACAAAATGATATATATTTAAATATCTCTTCCAAAGAACCAACTTTTTTTGTTTTGTTTAGACAAATGTTTATGGTTCTTACGACTTTAATTGCTCAATAAAACTTACATAAATCATTTTCTTTTTACAAGTTTAAAATTCTATGAAACTACCAAACAGATAGGAGTTAGTTAACTGTGTCAGTTTCTTCCGTTCTACAGTATCATCAGTTGATCAAAAGTCAAAGTGTATTTTACACTTGCAGTGATATTCTTTAATTGATGTTGTATTAAATATAAGACTGATCGAGGCACTGTAGTTGACTTACTCAACATATTTTTTAATCGATAAATAAAAATCTAATTTGAATATACTGTACAAGAACTACTTTGACAACTTATTCAAATTTGTGATCAGAGATGTCCACCGCGGTTGCATCGCTTCTGCGACGCGACGAACTGTAGAGAAAAGGTACCGCGCCGCGCTATAAAAAAAACACTTGCCGCTACCGCGATGGTATTCAAAAAAATGTGTTGATTTTCAAGAATGTGACTGGTTTCAACTGGTACTACTGCTGCTAATTCATCAGATTCGTCAAGTCCTATCGTATAGCATACATAAATGTCAAGTTTCTGTGCAAATTCATGAATTTTTCAAATTTTTTCCTAAAAAATCTGCCGTCACCGCGCCGCAATGAGTTACAAAAAAGCTCTGCCACTGCAGCGATAGACATCACTGCTTGTGATTGATTTATTCAATGTTAATCCATAAATGATTTCGTTGTCATTTCATAGTTTCGAATTAATGTCATTTGTTAATAAAAAAGGCTCGATTACGATTGAACCTCTGGAATTTAATGTGTTACAAAGAGAGAAAGATTTTCTTTTTTATACGGCAGCATAAATCAATATTTGAATTTAAACAGTAGAAAATCTGATTTATTAAACAAAAAAATATTTTCTATGTAATTTGTATAGTATTTTCTTATTAGAAACAGTGTTATTAATAAAAATGAATGATCGATTTTTAAAAGTTGAATAATTTATTTATTTTTAGTTGAAAAAATCTAAACCTTTGTATATTAATTAATTGAATCATAAGGAACATTTTTTGTTTGAGACACACATCGAATTTTTCAAGTTTACATTAAAAAAAACTTTATTTATTAAAAAAAGATTTTTTTTTTATATTTTCCTGAAATTATTCTCCTTCATAAGTATTCTCTTAATGCAAACAAATTCAGTTAACTGCAAAGTATATCACTAATTACTTAGTTAATATTCTAGATAATTAACTGGTTTTTATACCATTAGATGCAGGAGATATTTCTGCACTAAAATATCTATAAAAATGTGTATGTTTCTATAGACTATTTTAATAAAAATATAGAAAATCCTGAGACCTTTGAAATAAGTGTTCTTATGAGGTACATTGACTGTATCTGTAGGTATCTTAGTGTGAACTAAATTTGATTAAAATGGTTATAACTCTGTAGGGATAAAAATCTGTAATCACTTATTGTTTTGATGTATCCTGCTGACCATTTCAAAAAAAAAAGGCGGATGAGTATTTTTTGAATAACTTTTTCAAGGAACAAGATAGAGAGCTGCAGTTTTCACCATTGGAAAGAGCAGATGAAAACGCATCGAATCATATAAGACAATGACTTTTAACTTGAACTTTTAAACTCTTGTACAATAATTGACCAAAGAGATGCCTTGGAGACAAGTCTGATTTTCTTAGAAAAAAATGCAAAACATCGAGTTTTTTTATCGAAATTGCCGGCAAAGTGGACTGGAATTATTGAATATAATACCTAGAACTTCCAAAGCAGTAAAAATTTGAACCATGCCATATATATATAGTTTTGTAGCTGGTGAGCTGGCCACTCTAATCCACTCCTTAAAGTTTAACATTTGTTCTATCTTGATGATAGGGCAATCGTCATCTCTTCTAAGATGATCATGGGTCACTATTGATTTATGAAATAAGTCTCAATAATTTTATATGAATCGATGCGCTGGACAAGCCTCTTTCCAACGGTGAAAACCGCAGCTCTCTATTTTGTTCCTTGAAAAAGTTATTCAAAAAATACCCACCCGCCTTTTTTTTTTAAATGGGCAGTTGTATTGCTGAATTGTATTGATGAAGACGGTATCAGCTCAAAATCGATTTATCAGTTGGTGGTTGTTCGTAGTCCGTCTAAAAAAGAGGTGAACTTTGATACTAATTTGAAGGTAATAAGAAGGGAATATTGAAATCGATAGTATATGTCTCTATCGTTCACAAGATATATTAAATTGTTTTGTAAATAAAATATGATATCTGAAATAACATAGAGGCTCTAAGAGTTTCTTCGTAATAAATTGAATCGCTGTTTTTGAGAAATATTTGAGTGAATGAAGTGATTGATACTTGTTGCTTTTGTATACAAAATCTCGATCGAGTAAATCGTCTACTATTGCACATATAATTTTTTCCTGTTCATATTGTATATATTTGTTCATAATGTTTTTGTTCGAACAAAATTGATGTGGATTATCGAAATAATAGAGAAATTTGGGATTATTTCCATTAATATGATGATGATTGTTTTGTAAAATGATAGGTACTATAAATCTTCTAACAAGTCTCAGTATTATTGCAGGTACCACTTTTAAATCCTCATATCGAATAATTATATGATCAATATTTTTTTTTTGCCAAATATGAAATAGTTTTGAATAGTTAGCTACGAAAGGTTTTACCATTTTTATCGATATTAATGGTAATACTGTTTTAGTATAAGTTGAATTGGTGTTATTGGATCTTATTGATTTTTCGGTATGACTTTGAGTCATATTAAAGTAATAATAAGATAAAAATGCATCAAAAGGATTTCTAACTAAATAGATAAATTGATCATAATGTCTCTGTTTTTGTTGTATCGTTGCATATGATTTAACAGAATGAGTTTTGATAAGAAATAAATTCGATTCATTGCATTCAGCTCTAAATAAGGGTAATCGCTTATCACACTAGACAGATGATGTTGCACATCCAGTAGATTTTTCCACGAGAGTTCTTAACCAAGTATTTCCTGATCGAGGAATCGAAACGAGTGCAGTTGCTTTGATTTGATTGTAATATGGATGTAGTCTAACGTCATCTAATTTACATGAGACTATTGTTCTATTCTTTTTTCTGTAATTTTTAATTATTTGTCTTAGTTTTGATACATCTGAATGGTTTAGAAGATCATAAGAAGTCGCTTTTATTGATGATAATGAATATTTTTTTGTAAACGATTTAGATTGTGTATCAAGTTCGACGAACAAGTTTCCCTTTGAAAAATTCCATTGTTCAGTAAGACAAATCAATTGATCAGACTTATTAGAAGCATATCTCTCTTTTGTATTATTAATTTTTCTCCAGAATTTAGTATAATCTATTTTCTCTAGGATAATGAAGTAAATATAATTGATAATCAATAATCCCGATAATAAAATGAGAATAATACAATATTTTTTGTCGTTCAATTTGAGTATTAACATATTTGTAAAGAGATAATAATTGAGGATTACACAATTAAGTAATATTATCGTTTGAATACGTACACGTCTCAAATCTTCTCTAATGTATAATAATTGAAGAGATGAATAGATAAAATAAATTCTAGAATTTAAAAAGATATCAATTATCAACATGTATCCATAAAATTGTAATATTTTTTTTTCATATTAAATTTGTTTCAATTGAACTTCTCTCTATCAATCGGTTTACATGATGCACTAAATGAGTTTCCAGGAAGTCAGATGGCTTTCGGAAAATTAAACCCAATATTGAATACTTAACTCCTTTTCAGAAACTAACTGAACATTGGAAAACTAAATGGAGTTCTAAAACATATGATTTCAAGTGAACATGAAAATACACACAAAGCTTATTTCATTTGTGTGAGTAGCACGAAACATCCACACACGCATTCTCTTTAACTTTTCTGATTTCTTTTGATCAAGATAGAAGTTGGACTAGAATTTCTCTTAAAGATGTTTTTCATATTTACTATCATAATTGTTATAACTTATCATTATTGCTTTGTAAAGAATTTCTTTCAAAATCTGATCTCAGCCTAGAGACCTTTAATTTGCATAAAATTTGTAGCATATACTAAAGCTGTAGTGGAGATCCAAAACATGTGACAAAAAACAGCTCATCCGCACCCTCATGATTTCCTGTTCAGATTCATTCTATACATTTAATATTCTCCTTGGAAAGAGCATGTTAAAACGCTGTGTCTATGAGAGTCGGTTTTTATTTCTTACTTTTCTAGAGAAAAACAAAGAGAACACATTCATATTTCAATATTTTTGGGAGTTTTGAGAAAGAACCTAATAATGCATTTCTTTGTGACTTTGCGATAAAGAGAGGTGAAAGTAGAGTAAGACTTGGCTAAGAGTAACAGGAAACTTTTCTTCTGTTTGCAGAGTATAATTGCGTCCTTTTTGTAAAAGGTTTAACTAATCAGTATATTAACATATTTTATGTAATGACTTCTCAGTAAATCAATATCTATGAAAGAGATTTCTATTATGTCTATTATGTCTATTATGGGAATTATTTTTGTTGTACTCGTTTATCCTTCGATTTGTCCTTAATTTTCAATTTTTCCATCTTAACTTCTCGTGAGAAATTATTGTTATCTGATTGTTATTAATAGATTATTAATGAAAACATCGAGAAATCGAAACACACGTCAAAATTTAGTTTTTTGATTTGATATTCTCATCGTGCTCAACGTCATCTAAAACCTCTAAATCCAAATTCTTTGTGCATTTGGTCGAGTTGATAAAAAGTTAGATCAATTTTACTTCCGAACCCTCACGAGGATATATGAAGAATATGATCAAAAATCATTTTCCATAAACTTGAGTTGTTTAAGGTAACAACGAATCTACAAAAATTTTTGTGTAATATACAGAAAGATAGAGCGTCAAAAGTTGAACAAATCTGTTGATGTATATATTACCTTTCAATGGGTAGATCCAGAGTTATTTAGAAAATACTGTTTATGAGTAGCAATTTTTTCCAGTATATCACCTGTCATTCAGTCATTGTTAAGGACCTCAGTCTGAATTTCACATATGTTGTATAGTTTTTGCTCATCTACAAAATCGTAAAAAAGTTTGAAAAAAACTTTCTAATGATGTCGAAAATTGTCTTACAATGTTGATCAAATAGACAGGATTTATGAGAATCAATTATTATTAATACTTTTTCTGATCAAACTAAAATTTTTAGTCGATTATAAACTATCTAAAGTATCTTACACACAAATACGGAACTTTTTTTATTAATATATGCTATATATAAACTAATAAATCAACGCATATTATAATAGAAGAAGATAAGATCGATTATCTATTCTTAGGTAGATATCACTATAACAAAAAAGAATGCGATTCGAGAGATTTTCATAGGGAAAAATATTCGGACAACACAAGGTTCTGATAATTTATTCAATAATAAATTAATACAATTAAATAAAGACAACAAGAGTTATTCGTTTTAACAACATTATCGTGTGTCCGTCCATCGACTCGACTTTATTCCGTTCGTAATCGTATATCCACTTCTTCAGAGAGAAAGAGAGAGTACGATAACGAATGATATATTAAGTATATGAAGAGAGACACAAAGAAACGAATAAATGAAAAAACGCATATGAGAAATATTATCAGAGGAAGAGAAGGGAGAAATACAAAAAAGAAAAACATAAAGAGAGGCATATAAAAAGTTACGCGTTGTTCGGACAAGCATAAGGGTATTATATTAAGAGATGTTCAACTTCTGACGTAATCACGATTAGTTTTATTTTATTCGTACGTAGGATATCTTACATCAGGATTTGAGTTTTGAAAATATTCGTCCAGAAAGTAGACCAAGATAGAGCTCAATGAGTTCTATTCAATATACTAATTAGTTTTTTCAACTGACTATTCTATGGCACCTACAAACTGAAAACACTGTTTAAAAAACCATAAAAATCCTATAAAGTTTACCAAAAACCCCGTGGGATTCGTTCAGAAGGTAGACCAGCAAATATAAATGATGGAGCAAGATAGATCTCGACGAGATTTATCGATTTCACTCCGTTTCAGCTCGGTTCTGCCAAGCTATTGTGAAAAAAATTCTTAATGTATATTTTAATAGTCAATTATTTATTAATTTCTTTGAAAAACCATGCTCAGATCGATTCAAACGAAGTAAATTATGATTTTATGTAAGTTCTGATCAACTCTATGAACTATAGATTTTATTTTTAAAATAATAATCTATCAACATTGAGAAAATTATTTTTTAGTGTTTTTTTATATAAACCAATGATAGATGGCACTATGCATTATTCAACAATGTTCTTATCCGAAAGCGCATATAGGGTCTAAACAGACTAGAAAAAGGCGAATTAACTTAAGTTAAATTGAGAAATATGATTGATGCATTAAAATTTAAGTCGTCTCAAAAAGATGAGTTTAGTTGAATAATGTGATACGATTGGTGAATTACAATTTAGTTTAATTCGTTTTTTTTTCTAGTCTGTTTGAGACCATACATTGTAAAATAAAATGTGTCAGATCTATTGCAACGAGCACCTTGTGTCGTGTTTCTTGCGTTCTCCGCTTGAAGAACGTAAGAAACACGACACGAGGTGCTTGTTACGATGCATTTTATTTTAGTGTGTACATATACATATATTGACAAAAAAGAAAAATATATGTATAGACTGGAAACATACTAGACGAATTAAAACTGAATTAACAAATAAGTCAGGTTGAATAGCTGACTTAAATGTGAACTAGCCAATGACATTGTCAATTCAATTTTAATTCGTCATAGTATGTTTTCGGTCATAGTTATAATTCAGGTAATCGATCAAAAACAGTGTTTCTAACAGAAATCGAAACCCGAGTATCAATTAGAAGTTTACCTCCACATTTTCCACGTTTTTCCATCAAAAAAACAGAGTGTAAATCAAATTAAACGCGTATCACTGATACTTTGCTCTGATGTATGATACGTGTTGTTAGAAACACTAATAGACAGGGAAGAAAAAGAAAGTTGATTGATTCATTTCGTTCATCCAATATACATTAGAGATTTATAGATGGCACATGCTATTGGCTGGCAGTGAGAATTTTATCGAAATAATAATTAAAATGGAATAAAGTAAAAAATAAAAATGTTCAAAATTGTATAAGGACCAGGAGACCTACATAAGGCAAAAATTTCCGCTCGAAATTCCTTCATTTGCAAGAGGACATTCTTATTGGATTTTTGGATTTTCAAAATCCAAAAAATTCAAAAGAAACCCGAAAATCCTAAATCCACCGTTTCCCCTAAATAGAACATGCTGAAAAATCCAGTCTTCGTTTACTTAAATCAATAAAGGAGACAACAGAATAAATCAATATTAGAACAAGAACAAAAAAAAATATACTTAGAAGTTTAAAAATATTTGAATTAACTCAGTAAGAGAGAGAAACTAACGAACATTTAATACCATCAAAGAACAGTTTACTTAATGGATGGTTTTGGAAAAAAGTTTTCGCGGTTTGCCATACTTATTTAAAGAAATGACATTCCACTACGTTCATACAAAGTCGTTGACGTGATATTTCCTCGTAAGTTTGATCCATTCAACTGACTTGTAAGAAATCATTTACTTCAAAATGATTTCTCGAGCGTGAATTAAAAAGTTAAATGGATTAAGTTTCATAGTTACATCAATGGAATATTATTTCTTCGAATAGATATAGAAAAGTGTAACAAGTTTTTGACTATCCTGCGAAATTGACTTGATATTGATAAGCGACACAGTTTTGATCGATTTTGATATTAAATAATGATACCAATTTAATTAGTTCTCTTCCTGATGCTACAAACGCATGATTTCCATCTGGCCATCACCCTATACGCACATCACCTAAACTTGTATTATAAGGGCCATTTGATCGTTTGATGCATTGCGGTGATAATAAATCAAGGTATATGGATAGCTTTGAAACGGTATGGTCATATGTGGTACATATTTGATGAAAAAATCTGTCATAAAGTATGCTTTGACTAAGAGAAATATTATAATTATCATATAGAATGCACATGCCAAGTACACTGACATCTTCAATAGCTAAAGCGAAATGCTGATTGCATCCTGCTAATCCATCCCAAGTCGTAAGATTTGAACCAAATGCAAATATAAGATTTTTGGTATTTAATGTGGTATCATGAAATACTGCACAAACACTACGACTAACATCGACCATAATGACTGTGTTGGCATTTAAATATGTCAAATTAGTGCCTTCATCTGAAGAAGGCATTTTCCAGAATGATGTACATATTCTATCTAAATTAAAATAAGTATATCAGAGAATGATCAGAAAATATTTTTATAGTTCAGATTAAGATATCTTTACATTTAACGAACTAGAACTGTTAATAGATACAATAACTTATCAGATGAATTATTGAATTCTATTAATTTATAATTGCTAAGAAACTTTAAGAACAGAAATTCATATATCTAGCATCGCTCTCAATCATAGACATGCCATGTTATGTAAGTATATTTGGCATGTCTTTCACCTTAAACAGTCGATTTATTCTTCTTCGAAATCCATGTATTTATTAAATTCCTTCAGTCTATTATGTACTGTATGCTCACAAAAACAAAATAGTTCTTTGAGTTCACCAAGAAATCAGAGTTTAACCATTTCACATATGTCTTCTGTATCTTTTTACTTGTGACTGTTGGTAATGTTGATAAATAAAGATAAAAAATCTAACAATCACTGATATTCTGTTAATAAACATTTAATGATAGACAAAAAGTGTCAGATATTGTTAAATTTCTTCCTCTATAAATGTGTTATTATAAATATTATCTATAAACTTTTCATTTTGAAAATTGAAGACAATTGCATTAATCGAATGAACAAGATTGATAATAATTAATGGTTCACTGTATAATAAACGCTGAGGAACAACTGTGTCATCAAATTCAGCAGTATTACAGGTAAAATATTGATGTGCACATTGAGCTGCACAAATTAATTTACTTTTTATATTCAATTGAGCAAGTAATGAACCATTAGGATTATAGGTCATGTTTTTATATTCATTACCATTCATCTGATAAAATGTACTAGATATATAAATAATCATCGAACAATAGATTATAAATACAATAATATATGACATATTTACTATCTGAAAAATACATTATATATCTTCGATATTTTATCTTAAAAAAATATTTATTTTTTTCTTGTCTATTGATAATTTTTATGTTAATTATGATATATCATAAAAACGGTTGACTAATATGGGTGTTACTTTATCTTTATTTTACGAAATAAAGATAAATAAAATCTTTATCTTAATAAAATAAAGATAACGAAAATCTTTTTTTTGTTCAAAAATAAAAATAAAAATAAAAAAAATCTTTATTCTCTATCAAATAGAGATAAATAAAATCTTTATATTCGTGAAATAAAGATAGAAAAAAATTCTTTATTCTTTATAAAATAAAGATAAATAAAATTTTCATATATAAGATTTTCTTTATCTGTATTTTTTATTATAAAGAAAAATAAAATAAATTAACATCCCTAGTGCACGTAGGTAGGTAAATAGGTAGATAGATAGGTAAGTGGATGTGGGTGTGGGTATTGTCTTTTTCCATCCATACCCACACCCACACTCACTCCACACCCACACCCATCCACACCCACACCCTCAAGTAAGCATGCGTTCAAATTATTGTTATATACCATAGTTCAAAAGTCTTGCCAATGATGAAAAGCATATTGTGTAGCACAACCTATATAGATAACCAAGGAAAATGATCCCATAAACCATACTTAAAACTGAAAGACTGTTCATGTTTTTCTCTTCGTTGATACCAATTAGGAACCCTCTAATAATGATACCCAAACATGTCACCTGTTTGAGCGATGTGTTTCAACGAAAGAAATATTAAAAAGAATAATTTCGATGACAGTTTTCAATGCAGAACCAATTACAAACGAAGATATATTTAGATGTTTGCAAGTCAAATTTGCAAAACTAAAGCAGCCAGTGGAAAGATCTCATGAGCATATGGAGATTTTTCTGAAAACTGGCGACGATAGAGAAGACGAACGATTTGGTTTGTTTTACAGAAGATACTGATTAATCCTAGGTTAGTCACAGATTGAAACCACGTTATAAAAAATGGAGCGTTGAGTCCTATATTATTTGAGCTAAGTAGATATTTATTTAATAACATAGACGGAACCGACATCAAGAAACAGCCGGGCAGCAGCTCAGAGAACGCTAGTGTTGATAGGATTTTCTTCTCACGTGAAGGACCGAGTGTTTACTATATTGCTCCAGAAAATATGTACTAGGTTTCTTGTACAGATTTATTCTATGCATATTATTCGTGTAGATCTGTTTGAATAATTTTGTATGTAATTCTTCTAAAACAAGGATGATAAATTGTTTGGTTATATGTATAAATTGTTTGTATTCTTCTACAAATCTTTGACAATCTAGATTCTTCTCTTTTCAAATTTTTCATTGATCTTTGTATATATTATATACTCTAATCTTTATTTTGAATCTATTGAAGAAATGGATAGCTCCGACTGATTAGACTCATTATGGCTCTATTGTGTCAAATATAAAAGTCAGTTATTGTATTAGAAAGTTCTGCTTTTCGTTACCACTTTGTACAACACTCGACTATAAGTGTGACTGCCAGTCTTTCCTTCACTCACAGATCATATTATTAATAAATTTCTTTTATAACGTCTGTACACTCCTACATTCTCTTTGGACTTCGTCAAGCATGAGGTTTAATGACTCTTATAGCCTAGGTAATCGTTTGATTGGATATGTTGATGACTTCCTTGACGAAGAATCGAAAAGAATTCATGTGAATTTTGATCTTTTTCGATTCAACATTTGCATCCTGAGATAGTTCTTTCAATCTTCGATTTTCTGTCAATGGACAACTAACAGAAAAGAATTTTCCAATATTCCTTTGTTGTATTAGCTCAAGCTATTATCTTACTCAAAATCAGACACATCATCCATTCGATTATCAAAAGTTTTAAAATAGACATGATATTACTTACGGCTACATTTGTCTCTCCATATTTCGTTCTTGATCAGTCACAATTTTAAATTTTAGGTGTGGGTGTGGATAATCAAATTACCAACGCTCACACCCCACACCCACACGCACCCTCGATCATTAATGGACTAGGCCATAGTAGCTTCTACACATCCTGTTTTTTGAGCTTTTTTCGACAGTACATACTTCATTCACCATTCAGCATTATAGTGTAAAAGTGTAAAACGTTCTCACATTAATGCATTTCTCTTTCGAGAAAATTATAATTGATCTAGAGATCTGAAAGCATCTCATGAAACTCATTGAGTAGATTCAAAATGTATCGTAGTGGTTTCGATCACAATCATCTCTAAGTGAACTTACATTTACTACTTGACTTTCGAGTTGAAAGATAGTATTTTGTATTGATCTTTCGATCATTTGTACAGATAGTAGTCACTTGATAAAATTTCTTGAAAAATTGAAATAATTACTATTAGTATTGTGGTAAATCTGCACACTCACTCGCGTCGTAGCACCTTCTACACACCGTGTAAAAAAAGTTTTTATTACTTCGGTAACAGTAAAGATTTAACTTTGTTTCGAAATTCTTTGAAATTATCGTTACCCACACCTACACCCTCGTTCTTCCGTCGAGAGATAGGTCGAGATATTTATTGATTGAAAAATATAGCGGATTTTGTATTCGTATAGGATTTTTTAAGGATCAAAAAAATGGCAATGGATAATGGAAAATCAAGTGTTTCATCATTTTAATTCGTGGTAATGTATATATTATCCATTCGAGGGTATATCGCAGTTTCTGCCAGTATATTGGTTACGACAGAAGCAAAAATATGTGTTTCCATTAGGGAAACACTGACCACCATTTTTGCATGGGTTTGAATCACACGGTTGAGTACCTAAAAAGTATGGATAAGTACTGATTTCTGGTGTTAGAAGATTCATTTGATTTACAATAGAATATAAAAGACCTCTCTCTTTGTTTCTTCTAATGCATCTTCTTTGAAATCAACAGAAATGATCAAAATAATTTTATTTATATCTGCTCGAAAACATCAATAGGCAATCGTTTAGTTAACTAGAATATTTTGAATAAAAGAATATCACATCCCTTTCCTATTGGAATACCTTGTACATAATACCTTACAGTAATCTTTTTGAGAATTTTTCGCAACAATTTATTTGCTAAATAAAATTATTAATATGTTAAGTTGACTTTTGTCATGTAAAATTTGTATCTGATCAGTAAATAAACTGACTGTTAAGTGAAAATATTGAGCTCTAAGTTAATTTGTGATTTTTCAGTAAAAAATACTTGCTAAGTAAGAAAAAAAAAACTTATATCTACTTAGGGCAACCCAAAAGTAGTGGCGGAGATATTTAATTTTCTTATAAAAAATTTGAAAAAATTTTCTTTTTCTATGACGTGATAGAGAAAATGACGCTCTAATTTCTATACTATTCAATCATTATTCAGTTAATATCACAATAATAAAATTTTGATAAGAAGATTTTCTCTTGCAAACTGATTGATAACATTAGATCATAATGGGTGTGGCATTAAAAAAAATGGGGTACTTTTACATTTCATTTTATTATCACTTAGTACTTTGTATTTAGAAAAAAAAACAAAATATACCACAAAATTCAGCGTGAAAAGCTCTACAATTTGTAAAGGACCGCTTAATTTTATACTTGCACTTTTTGCTTTCGAAATGGGCAAAAGTATGGACGATTCAATTTCGACGTTGCAAAAAATGAGATATTTTTGGTAAACGACAAATTCGATTTGTTCTATCTCATCTTTTTATAGTTGTTCTTTGTAAATTGTAGAGCCTTTTATGCTGCATCTTGTGGTATATTTTGTTTTTTTAATACAACATACTAGATGATGATAAAATGAAATGCAAAAGTGTCCGATTTTTTTATGCCACACTCATGATGATCTACTGCTATCAATTAGTTTTCAAGAGGAACACTTCTTATCGAAATTTTATTATTATAATACTAGCTGAATAGTAATCGAATAGCATAGAAAAATAGAGCGTCATTTTCTCGATCACATCTTAGAAAAAGAAAAATTTTTCAAACTTTCTATAAGAAAATAAAGTACCTCCATCATTACTTTTGAATAGTTCTAAGTATTTCTGGGCAACTAGGTTTTATCATGTATTCATCTGCGTAGAGAGTCTCTATAAAGAGATTAGAATCGCAGCTCTCTATCTTGCTTTTATCAAAAATTGCTCAGAAAATAATAGAAAACTTCATATTCTGCATCCTTCATTCTTCTTGGAAAATCCCTCATAAATACCCCTAAAGTCTTCAAGAATGAAAATTGCCTTTAGAAATTCGAACAATAGACAGGTCAGGCAACATGTTTATATATATATACATATCCCAGGAATGGTATTTTTGACATATATGAACTTTTTAGGAGTGAGGTTGTGAATTATTAAATATCTCTTGGTGTTGTGGAACTACTTTTCAAAACCCAACCATATAAGCTTATCCGCCTCGTAGAAATAGAAGAAATTTTCTAATAGCGTCAGCTTTTTTCAGCTAATCACATTAAAGTTATGCAAAACGAAGTGCGACAAGGATAACTAAACCCAAAATTTATTATTTACACAGCGGTTTTTTGTCTACTATTGTAGTATATTTTCTCGTGGAAATACTGCTTTAGGAGAACACAGTTTAAATCAGGTGAAGTAACTAAATATCAATGAGTAATTTTTTTAAGAGCTAAGTTCTCTTTGAAAAAAAAGGTAAAAACCAATGCGCAGATTAATCAAAAAGACGTACGTGTTGGTGATGGTGGTATGCCAAGTAATATTTCACACGTAGCGCCCGCATGTGTTAATGGGCATCTACACTTTGGCTGGATACTGTCCATAAAGCAAATTCCTCCATTTTTGCAATAGGGCGATAAAAATTTGCACATGTCAAATGGGGCCGGTAATATTTGGGTCTCACAACGAGTGCCAGTGTAAGCGGGTAGACAGAAGCATTTATATGGCGGCACGTCAAAACCATTAGAAGGAAGACAAAATCCTCCGTTGAAACAGTAATTATCCGGACATACTTGAATAATATGTAAACGAAAAAAAGTGAAATCAGTCAGAAAAGATATGCTTGAGACATGCTGGTGACTGTAGCATACATTCAGCATCTGATGGCGTACCTTAAATCCTGGATATTATACCATTTCCCTGGAATATCGCTTATCGTAGCAATCCTCATATAGCCCATCTGTCATAATCTGTTCTCGTCCTATATGTGCAGGCACGTACTGAGTCCGAACTTCTAAGGATTGGCCATTTTCGAAGGTTCAGTTATTCCAGAGATTTTGTCATTCTCCTGATCCACTCCTTTACTTAGTCGTAATCGAGAACGTCAATAATAAAAGAAACATATACAACTAATTAAAAAGATTTTATATTAGAGAATTCGCCTTTTATTGCGTTCATTGCATTCTATAATCTCCTAATAAAATATATTTCTTATCCTGAATTCAATAGGAAGCAAACTTTCTAATATAAAATATTTTTAAATTAGCTGCATGTCTCTTTTCTCTATTATTGACGTTCTCAATTCCAACTAAGTGAGCGACCGAATCAAAAAACACAGAAATCGAGATGTACTGTCTTTTCCCGAGTTCGGTACATGCATGCATAGGAACTTCAGAAGAAAATGTCATTCTGTTCCACTAATCCTCCCTAGAATAAGACCTGATTGGGCTCTTATTTTGTTTCAAAAATTAAAACTTTGAAGGTGGATTTCAATTGCAATTTAATTCCTTTTTTATTCTACAATCAAACTTCAAATATTGTTCTCAAAGAATACACACTAACTTTGTAGGAAGTGCATCATATTTCGAATATAAATAGATGTATCTGTTGTATCCCAAAGTTACAAAAACCTGACGGAATAGGCTGAACTATCTTTTTTCTTGAAAATTTCTACAATTCAATATGTTTTTGAAAATATTGAATTGTCGAAATTTTCAAAGCAGTTTTTGAGTTCTTTTAAGATTTCTAATATTTTTGTGAGTCTTCGAGCAAAAAAAGATGTTTTTGAAGGCTCACCACGATCCGAATCGTGTATTGGTCTGGGTAGTTGTCTATATTAACTTCGTTCGAAAAAGGTAGCTTTGGTCGTTTTTTAAAATGTATTGCTATTATAAAAGTATATCGGTAAGAAAATAGTTATATGCTCTCAAACAGCCCGGAATTTTCTATCACCGTATACATTCATGTTTTAGTTTGCACATATTCGGTATAAACAAAAACCGAGTAGATTGAAGAGACTCTCATGGTCAGATTCTTAAAACTTTCAATACTGACCGCATCTCTGCCATTTATGGATGATACTTTAGTATTACTCTAATAAAGATAAAGGAATGTGTAAAAAGCTATTATTTATATAATAAACATGAAGGATCATTTGTTGTCAATAAAGAAAGAAATAGGTAATCTTAACAAAATAAAGATAAAGCAAAGAAAATAAAGAGCTATTTTTTCGATCGATGTTGTGGTTATAAGTTTTTCTGGGTTATGGAATTTATATCTAGAGAGATCTTTATTATGAAACATATGTGTTTTGATTGAAACCAAACTAATTATAAAATGACACAAATTTGTGTTATTTTCATGATGTTCTGCAAATTTAGGTTAGAAAAGTGGTAGTTGGATGAAAAGTTATGTCGTATAATGGATCAGTTTCAAAATTCGTATTGATGTATGTGCGTATATCGAATATTTTAAACATATTTGTTTTGTTAAGAAATTCACACGTACTCCAGCTCTACTCCTCCGTTAACCAGAATTATTAGTTCGACAAAGCGAAATTCACGAAAATCATGTCTTCATCGTCTAAAAGTCTTTCAATTTGGGTACAACTTTTATTTCCCACTATAGAGTTTATTTATCGCTGTAGAAATAAATCGTTGTTGAAAGTTATTTTTTTACTCAAACATCCTAAGGACGAATACCTATGAATTTTTTTATGAATGAAATTCCTCAAAACTTTTTAAAATACAGGCAAGTCATTAGTATCAAACGTGAAAGATGAAAGCAACTCTTTAATAGTAGAACTAAAGATATTCAACTATGCAACTATTCGAATAATGCGTTTGAAAAGCGTACCATCTCCAAACATAATATTCCGCCTTGCACATTTAACAAGAAACAAAACAACCAGAGCTATAACTACAAAAATCCTCCGTACATTTTTTTTTAGTGAAAATGCATTTCTCAATAAAAAATTCTCTAATATAAGTTTTTAATTACTCGAATGTAATACGGAGCGAGATTTTCGCTGTCTTTACACATTGCATGCGAACAGTTACTAAAAATCCTTTTTTTGCGCCTTTTGATGGAAACTCAGGTGCACATGTTTTCTCTGAACTCTCTCAATAGGACGGTCATTTTGGGGCCTATGCCTGCTGTATCTTGCAACATCGAATATTGTGTTTGCATAAAATTTCGTAAAATCATATTTTTATTGCATCTAATTCGAAACCGCGTAGAAAGATGGATTTCCAATATTTCCAGTGTGAACTAGGGAACGAGAAATGAAGTTAATTTGATGCAAATTTGCCTAGTCGTTTCTTCTATGTATTTTTAGTAAAAGCTGGTTAATATCATTGTGACGGTTTCTGATAGAAGGAATGTTACTATGGATGGTAGGAGATGAGAGAACGAAAAGAAAGGACAATAAACCAAGGAAATGATAGATATGTAAGAACAATAAGGTAAGGAAAGCAATGGAAGAAAAGAAGGCTAAGAATGATATTGTAAAATACGAATAAATGATAAGCAGAAGATTGAACATAATGTAGACAATCCAGTGAACCGGAAGTGTTATAGTCATTTATGTCAGAAGCCTATTGACATAACTTCTCTTTCATCCCTAAATCTCGGTTTTAAGAGAAAATCTTCACTTTATGCATGATCTTTTGTTATTTTTCTTTTTCGGAGAAGGGTACACGAAGCTCACAGAAAGTCAATAATAACAAAAAGTCATTAGGAAATATGTAAAGAATGGAATAGTGTCAATGGTGGTTAGTGCTTTGGTAATAACAAGGTAAGTATTACTCAGAATTGTAGTTAGATATTTTGATTTCTAAATTTATTTACATAATCATATGTGAGAGTGAACATGACGACATGTTTCTTATGTTGAACAAGGGAAGACCATCATCACTCATCACATCTTATGTTGAAATACGACAGAAACCGATAAAAGTTAAGACAATGTTTTAAAACTAACGTTAACGGTGAAATACAATGTTAGAAGAGTATTGTCCATAGTCGTCATATTGTTACGCTAGTCGTAAATGTCAAGAATTTACCTTATTTGTTTAGAATGACTGCAAAATACTCTCAAGTATCGCTTTCGACTATAGTAAACACTTGGTATTTTCCACCGTAATTGAGTGTCTCACGGCTGATTACGAATTTGTCTAAATGAACTGGGACACTATGGTTAGAGAAAAGAGCCCTCTATTACTCTTTTTCATGTTATTTTTTTTTTAAATATAGGACTCACATTTATCTTTATCGTTTCTTTTCAAAGAACAACTAAGACAAAGCGATTCTCTACTCCCATGCAATTATCCATTTCAAACCATAAAATTTTATGTTTCAGATCTAAAAAAATAATTTTCTAAGTTTAACACTTTGGTAACTGGTATGTCTATAGAGATTACATAAAATCGTTTACCGAGAAGCTTCTAAATCGACGTTAAAACTATACATACCCGATATTTCACACAAATAGCCTCCGACATTAGCTGGACATATGCACATCAATTGGTTTGGAGAGATGAGTAGGCATGTTCCACTACCACATGGATTTACTCCTGCTGGACACCCAGGTACACGTGGATTTATGGGTGCATTCTTGGATATATCTAACATTGCAGTTCTAGTGCGTTGCTGAGCCCTATTGCAACGTGGTCCCATCCATCCGGGAAGACAATAGCATTGCGGACCATCCTCAGCCGTTACGCAGATACTTTTGTTCGAACAGTAGTCCAAGCAGCTTTTTCCAGTAAGAACTGATTCACCAGAAGCAGACGACGACAAAGCGTTCAACATCGATTGCAATGCCAATAGGCCGAAAAC
>CAJNOL010002663.1:0-33945 GCA_905250125.1 Rotaria sordida | reverse complement strand
CACTTCTGGTCAACAAGATTTAATTATGTCAAAAGATTCAATTGATGGAAAAGACAAGTGAAAATGAGAAAGTTTATTTTAATAGATGTAAAACATTTTAGCGACATCAAATGTTGAAAAAGAATTCGATACAACTATGAAAAACATATCGAAAAATAAATGAAGATCAAGAAGAGAAAATTATTCAACAAACTACAAATGCTATAAAAACAGCGACAGAGTAATTGTCATTATGTAACTACAATGAGACTTATTCATTTATTTTTATATTTTGATTTGAATTCATAGCTAATCGAGCCTTATGAAAATTTTATTATTATGATATTAGTTGAAGAATGATCAAATAGCACAGAAAGATAGAGCATTGTTTCCTAGATCACTACATACAAAAAGAAAATCTCTTCTAGCTTTCTATAAGAAAATAAGATAATGACGCCACTACTTTTGATATGCTCTAAGTCCTTGAATAGTCATCTGTCAGACATATATGGCAAGAAATAAATTCATGAGACTATGGGACAATCTTCCTGCTGCGACTGCAAAGTCATATTAAATATGTCTGTTGGGTTGTGTTTACAGTAATTTTATTTTTTTATAATTAGAAGTGTGGAAAACTAGGGGAAGCAATTGCTTCCCCTTGTAGTGCTGGTACGCCGCCACTGAATAATAATATTTGTCTTCTAAGAGAGATTCAAAACTGAATCAATATGAGTGTGAAAATGTATGAAAGAAGAATTCTTGATCAACTGATAAAGAAGATAAAAAAATCAAATTCTCTTATGAATAGACATGTTAGCCGCCGACTTTTCGCCGCCGCCGATCAATTTTGGGGTACAGTTCACGTTTACCCCTTTCCAAGTTCTTTTTTTTTTAACGATCACCAGTAAGATTTCAATTCGATTATTTGGACAATTAGAGATCGCTGGAAACAACAGCATTTCTATGACCTACGAATTATGACATTCTTTGCTGGGTGACTTGTGATCTGAAGATAGCATTAATAGGCAAATATTTCTCCTTGTTTTGTTGTAACAGTACCATGTGTATTACGTCCCTAGTCGTTTCGTTTATTCCTTCAAAAATAGATCCATACCCACCATTTTCTTTCTTTCATCATCGTTCACGGATCGCATATATGATGTCAGTCGTACATCTTTGCGAATATATACTTTCTGTCTTTCTCCTTTTCTTTCTTTCTTTTTTTTTGCATTCAATACGATCTCACTTTACTTACCACAATAATTATGCTTTCGTCCACAGTATGATCCATATAGGAGTTCTTGATTCTAGTGTTTCGGTTTCATGATTGTGATTCACAATAGTCTGGAAGCTCTCAACGTGATGACAAACCTCTATGTCGTAAACTGAAAAGCTTTCACGAAATAAAACATGAAAAAATTGAGGGTGTGGGTGGGTGGGTGTGGGTGTGAATATTAGTGGATGTAGATGTGCCTAAACAACTGATCCACTCATACTCCTACATCCACACTCACACTCTATATTCACAACCACTCTACACCCCGCCGTCATAGCCAAATTTACACCCACCACACCCCATACACCCAAATTCACATTCGGCACATGCCATACACTCGCACCGATACCCAGAAAAAAACCCAGGTAACTCTTGAAGCTAATCGTCGAATTTCCAGCGAATCTACTGTTTTTACTTTTTTCTCAGCGTGTTTTAAGCTTTGCTGATCAAACATACCTTTTCTTTAACTGCAAAAACATCTGCAAAAAAAGCCTAACTATAAAGATAAGATAATAATATTTTATTGGCATATCTCTTCCGTCAGTAATAAATTTTATCGTTGCTTTCTTCAAGCTCGCTTCTTCAGTGATAAAGTAATCTATATAAGGAGACGACTTCTGCTGCATTTTCGGCGATTTTTCACTTTTATAATATTTCAATTCAATGGCTATACACACTCAAGTCTAAAATGCAACAACAGGTAAGGAATCAATCAGAAAAGAGGAAATCAAGGATCTGTGTATCAGGGGCATCTGAATGTATGTAGGCGTAGGAGTGACGGCTTCACTGTTGATGACAGTGAAGGGAACACTCGTAATCGCAACTCGACACCGATTCTACAGTCACACTCAGACATCCAAAAGCACAACCATGGATGTGGATGTTAGTCTTGACTCAACATACACCAGCACCCAGATCCTCATAGCCACAGCCACATCTGATGAGAACGAGACTTGATATCTCTTTTTCAACCACTCATCCGAATCCACAAAGTTGTCAAAAACTCCTCATAGCTTTTGAATAGATAGACGAATATCAGTTGATTCTTCTATAGAAGCCAAACTTTACTTTAACATGGTTTTTAAATATTTAAAAGAACGAAAAATTGCGTTCAAATTGAAATATACTCTATGTTTAAGTTTCAATCTTGCTTTTCATGATACACTTGTAACGAGAACTTTTGTTTTTATTGTTCTATTTCAGAGTAACAGTACTCGAATCAATGCTAGTAATTTATCAAATATATGACGCCAATATGCTGCGTATTCAGATATCCACATCTATTACAATATCTTCATATTCTGTATACCTTCATTTGTCTATAGTAAAACATGTATCCCTGAGAATTTTAGACAGGCATCAATAACTATCGATCAAAGTTTTCGAGCATCTGTGGAGTTCATTTGCGTATCCTTAAACGAATAATAACTAATACAGTGTGATTTAGGGACTTTAACGTACATCGATACTCACAATAAAATTGTTTTAGTTCTACAATAGCACAGTCAGTTTCAATCGAATTCGGATCGTATATAGTCAGGGTATGGAATTACGAAAGCGGAAATGTTCGACTCATAAAGTTTTTACCTTCATAGGTTATCCAGTTCGTTGTGGAACGGAATCGCTCATATCATTACTCTGCTGTGTGTAGTCGAATAGCGACACGGATTTGTAAGCATCATATGTGATTCATACGATTGAAAATGCAGTGAACGAAGAGAATGAGGAAAAAAACGACCCTCGTGGGATTTAAGCCCACATCTTCTGCTATCCGGACAAATGTCCTAACCCAATTAAACCAGAAAGCGTGTCTTAATCTTGGTTTAGCATCGCAGTGTATCATCACTGACGCTAACAGGTTTTTGTTGCTGATCTAGATTTATTGGGTGGAATGTGAGTGTGAGTAAGAGTTAAGAGAAGAGCCATATCGATGCTGCTTCGTTCAAGAAAGAACATAAGAGAGATAAAAAATAAAAAGTGAACGATATATTTGTTTACTTTAAATGGCTCGAGAGAGAAAAACTGCATTACTGTAGTGAATATATTGACTGCTAAGTCAGTTTTGTGGAACTCACATTTTTTTCGAAGAAAATGGTGAGTGTAATTTTAAGAGCGAGTTTTCGTGGCTCCCACTCCTGCTAAACCCCTCTCCGTTACAGACCGTAGCAATGAAGAATAACAGGCGTCACACTTTTTAGATTTTGTTGCAAAATTGATCAAGTTATAATTTTGAAAAATAATAAATATTACTACTTGTGAGTTGATTAACATAAATAATAGTGCTTGAGATCTGCTATAAATATCATGAATATGTAAAACAGACATATTTATCAATTAATTTAATGATTATAATAATAAGAATGTTAAATTAAGAAAAAAAGAATTTTAAAAAATGAAAATTCTTTTCGAAATGCAGAAATTAGAGAAGTCATTACTCTGAATATCAATTATCCTGCAAGCACCTATAATCTACGAGAGATTTATCACTTTATATGTTATGTATTAGTTTAATTAGGCTAGATAATATATACGCCTGGAAAAAATAAGCTGCAGTCGGTATTTTGGGGATATCGTTATCATAGCAGCGTATTTTTAAAAAAATAATGATATATTCTGAAAGCGCGTGGAGTTTTCTATCAGTCTGTATATTTGCCTTTTCGTTTAAATATGTATTACCAAAAAAAATTGAGTGTAATGAAGGCACCCTCATATCCAGATTCCCACAGACTTGATTTTGTCACTGTCATCAAAATTAGTTTTTAAAATTTTTCATCACTATAGAATTATCTTTTGAAGAAAGTAATTACATATTCTGATAGAGCTTGAAATTCTCTATCATCCTGTATATTTACTTATTTCCTTATACTAATTTATCGAAAAGAAAATTTGAGTACGGTGAACGCACCGTCAATTGACAAGGATCGAAAATCGTTACTGTTTTCCTTTTTTCAAAATATAGTTACTATACCAATAAATTTCTAAAAAAGGAATTATAGATTCTGATAGAGCTTGAAATTCTCTATTGTCCTATATATTTTTTCCTTGCGTTGCATTTATGTACTGAATGTGCTGCGGCACATAAATGCAAAATAGTTAACAAATGTACAGGATGCTAGAGAATTTCAAGCCCTATAAGAATCTGTGATTGATTTTTAAAAATAAATTTTTCCATAAGGATCATCAATTTAAAAATAGAACTCCGGAAGCAATGAAAAACGCAAATTTTCGATCCTTGTCAATTGACGGTGCGTTCACCGTACTCAAATTTTCTTTTCGATAAATTAATATAAAGAAATAAGTAAATATACAGGATGATAGAGCATGTCAAGCTCTATCAGAATCTATAATCATTTTTTTTTAAAAGATACTTTTATAACGTTAAAAAATTTCAAAAACTTTTTTTGGTCATAAAAAAAATTCAAGTCTGTGGGAATTGGAACATGAGGGTGCCTTCATTGTGCTCAATTTTTTTCGTTGAAAAAATGTCAAAAACTAAAATCTAATTATACAGAACGATAGAGAATTTCACGAGCTTTCAGAATATGTCATTATTTTTTAAAAAATGCCTTTTTATAGTGGTAATACGCCCAAAATACCTTGTGCAAGTATTTTTTTCCACGGGAATATATGAGTTCTATATTTTAGCCTCAAAGGAGCTGCGCTAACAAGCTTTTTTATGAAATAAAAGTAACAAAAAATGGCTTTGATGGAGCCAGGAATCTTGATACTCATCTTGTTACCGGTATATTGTCATTTTCAGGCATTAATACAGGACTTTTTGCCACTTTCAATCGCTTGGTTTCAAATTTGAGACATTTTGAAACTCGGGAACGCGATACTAACACTTTGATCAGACTATAGATAATGCTGTAAGAATATTTAGCTGGGCAAAGCGAGTACGGAGAATGTTGATGATATCACGTGGATATAAAGCATATTTTCAACATGCTCAGAATATGCAATTTCCGTAGGGATTACCGAATATGGGAATCTACATTTTCAACTCTTGAAGAATAATGGTTCGTTTCATTCCGCTCCTTAACGTGCTGCCAACGAGTCATTTCCCATATCTAGTACTTCTAATATCCTATCTTCAGTGCAACTCATCCTTTCAGTAGAGGGTTAGCAGCGTTCGCGCTGCGTTACTTGTTGATTACTTCTTGTAATAGATGATTGAAACTATACCTTAAAACTTTTAAATGATTTTAGTAGATATTGATAACATTCGAACTAGATTATATTTTTAATTTTCTATGTACTACATAGGGATATTCTAATTAACAAATTTAAAACTTGTGATTTCTTAATGCTGCTAATTACTACATAATGCAACTAAACGAATTCTGTACTAATGATAGATCGATCTATACGTAGTAAAAACTTTTCTTATGGCTTTAATTTTTTTTTGACTTTTTTTTTTTGTTGTATGCTCAAATGTGGATCAGGAGTTTAATTGCGATCGCAGATATAATTCATAAGAAAAGTTTGAAAAATAGATAAACCGATGCCATTGTTTTTGCTGACTCCAAATATATTATCTCTTTTGATAGAAAATATCATTAATTTTTCTAAGACTTGTGTGTTGATATATAATACCTTTCGTTTGCATTAAATAGCAAGTACATACATGAAGAAATGTATGTAAAATTTGCTAATCAGAATCTTTCTAAAGTAATATTTATAGAAACGAAAATGTAATTGAGTTTAAATCTTATCATCTTCTACTAAAATCATTTTAAAAATCTATATCATAGTTTCTACCATCTACATGAAGTCATCATTACAATTTTGTTGAGATGATTTTCCTACAAATCATCACCTGCCCTCTATTGCTCATTTAGACTTCGTCAATCATGTAAAATGCTAAAGTCGCAAAGTTTTACTATATAATCATTTGTTATCAAAGCTATTTTCTCGTTCAACCATAAATAAAATACAAAAAAATTCACACGTTTAAGATTAATAAGTCTTTGAAGACCTACATCTATATGAACATGATCTAATAAATAAAGAAAATCAAATGTCTAAAAGATTTATTTGAAAAAAAAAAGATGATTGATGAATTTTGATTTTATTTTTATTCATACTTGACTTATTTGATAAAGAAACTGGTAAATGATTGGTTAGTTGATTTCATTTTTCGCTGAATAGTCAAATAAGCTTCAAAATAAAGTTAAGCTTTTTGTATTTTATTTAATATTTTCTTTATTTCTACATACTTACTTTCATAAAGTTCTGTTTGAATATATAAACGTTCACTTTCTTTTCACGTGTGAATTATTTTAAGAATATTTCTATGTCTAGCAAATATTTCATGAAAGCGAACTACTTTTTATTTTAGATCACTATAATTAAATATGAAAGACATCTGTTTTTTGTTTTGCTAATTAAAGAACACATACCAATTGGATTCACCATGAAATTTAGTTAATGAATATTTTATTGTATATAGTTGATTATCTTCTTTATTACGAACTTCATAAACCTTAAACAAAAAATTAAAAATAAATGATACATTTTATTTTATCGAATAAAGCAGAATAAATGTTAGTCTGAGTGTTTTCATTTCAGATGAAAATAATATTTATAGTTATGTGTAGATATAGTTTTAACTACATTATTTTATAAGTCATATTAATTAGAACATAACTCGAGAGAGATGAGTCAAAAGTTCAATAGTGATCGAATAAATGAAAAAAAACAAAGATTTAAAAATTGTTTAACATGTAGTTTAGATAAATTCTAGAATAGTTTTCTCTAGCTCGAGACCAAAAAAGAACATTGACTCCTTTATATCTCTCCATTTCCATGTCATCTCTGTATTAGATACAGTAGTCATTTTCGATGAAACATAAAAAAATCTCAATAGAGGCTTAGTTTCCGAAAGGTTCTAAAACTAAAGCTTAAAAAAAACCTCAAATCTAGAAAATCAAAATGAAATAATTATTGATGTTAATTCAAAGGATAATGATGAAGATTTTCAACGAACAATCAGTCAATTGAGATTATTTTAGAATTAAAAACTGACTCTACTGTTTTACTTCAATCATATATAGATAGTACCGAAAAAAAATTAGATAAGATCGGTATTCTAGTTTGAAAATTGTTTTGTAAATGTAGGTCGATCAGTATAGATCAAGACGGGAATATTCAAAACACACTCACATGATGAGAGACATTTCATTGACTCAGAAAAATAGATTATAAGCATGAACTCTTCTTCTTGTCGACATAATTTACTAAATTCAAAAACAAAAACGCATTAATTCTCATTATGAAATGCAACTAAACATCTCAAAATGTTTTCTCATTATTAAGGAGGCAATACTGTTTATGATTGATATAATCTCCAAAGTAAAATTTATTCTATATTTTAACAAATAACTAAACAAGAAATCCATCAATTTAATGATGAACTCAAAAAAGATTTTGGATAATACTGATTTAATTTCATTTGATGAATCAAACATATTTTTCTATTAGTAAATCTAGTTATTTGACTTTGTTTTTTATTTTACATTCGAATTTTAAATTTTAACCTTAGAAAAGTTTGTCTTACTTCAACAAATGAAGTATGAACAAGACTTGCTAAGTATATTGAAATATGTGTTCATATTGCTATTGGTCAGCTAATGTTATTGATATACAAGGTATGCCAAAAATAACTTACCAAAAAGAAAATCTTTTATCTCCATCCTATTTCAGCCAGTTTAGGTGATTTTTTTGATAGTAGAGGAGAATTCCAAGTTTTTATTTGCAAACATGAAGTTTGCGAATGATGCTGAAAACCATTACTATTGACTACAATACAACATTGAAGTCTTCTTCAGTATGGTAAAATAATACATAACGTTTTCTGATTAAACTTTTCAACTTTTTTAGTTGTAGTCGACTTTGAAATATTTAAATCTTTTATCCTTGCTCTATGCACCTTCTTTTGAACATTTTTTCAAGAAACAAACACTCAACGATACATCTCCACCAGCGGTGTAATTAGTATTTTTAGACCAATGGGCAAACTTCTTTTGTGTCAGAAAAAGCAATGGGCAAGATCTTTTTATAGGTCAAAAATATTTTTTGGTTCGAAAAAGTACCAATAAACTAAAAAAAGGAAACACATTTCTTTTAATCAAATATACATCGAACTTCAATCTTGAAATTAAATCAGATGTGTTTTATCGTATTCTTAATGTGTTCATTTATAACATTTATATTATAAATTCAAGCATCAAAATCAAGACGGCTATGATACATTAGGTTATATAATTTGAATATTCTCTCTGAATTTATATCGAGATGTTTATGAGTATATATCCAGCAGCAAGTTTTTTTAGCCTATTTTGTTTTATTGTGCACCGATAATAACTTTTAATTCTCAAGAATTGACTGAAACTTCTTTCAGCACAAGCTATCGACACATGCAATGTTAACCAGGAAATTAATAAAAAGCAAACATTTGGCTTTTTCATGGTTAATATTTTTCCTCAATAAAGTCAAACGCACATTCATCCACAGTTCCAGTTAAAATATAGGAAGTGATTATTTTCTTGATTCTTCACAGAAAAACCAAGCAAAGAGTATATGTCAGATTCAGACGGAAGAAAACAAAATGTCGTTGTCATCTAATTCAAAAATCAACAATCTACACAAGTAAAATTTCACTAGGGTAAATCTCTAAAGGACTAATTGACAATAACCCATTAGTCCTTCCCCTGGCTACACTACTGATCTCTACTGAGCAGTTTCTCTGTAGTACAATGAAACTATTAATAACCGATGAACTGCATGAGATGAACGATTCCAGTATTTGCTGTCATCAAGAGTTATGTTGTTACATTTCTTTTAATAAAAAAGCATTCGAACAAGTGTTTACAAAGTAAGAGTTGAAGAGTCTATTTAAAAACAGGTTGTATATTGTTTTACGATACTGGAAAAGGCTTCAATTTTGTATTGAAATCAGTACTAATGGTTGTCAGTATCGTTTATAAACTTGATCTTTGCGAAGAACAACTTGGAACTCTCCTCTACCATCAGAAAAAAATTAGCTTGATTGGTTGAACTACAGTGAAGATAAACGATTATCTTTTTGATAGATGACTCCTGGGACACCTCTTTATCTAGATTGATGAATATCGTTTTTTTTTTCAATAAAATTTAAGAGTCGATTCAAATGATTCCATTGTTCTACATAATTACATATACGTTTTAGAACAAAAAAAAAAGAATGTACAGCATATGTGTGTTCTAACTCAATATATTACAGACATGCGTTTAAACAAAATAATTTTATTTCATAGATAGTTACTTATAATGCCTAATTATTTTTATTTCTATATAAATTTCATTTTCTTACAACAATCTACTAAACACTTTTCTAATTTTATTCTTTTTTTAATTAACTTAATAGTTAATCTTTTGTCTTTCAAAATATATCTGGATAACATATTTTTGCATAAGGAAAATATTCTTGTAAACAAGAATTGGAACATTTTGTTTTACCATATAAATATAATTTACTTATTTTGGTAGAATGAATTCGTGCAGCATTTGTTGTGAAATTATGTGTCACACGCTGTAAAGATTCATAATTGATCTGAAGAATAATATTATTTTGCAAATACGTTTTGGTATCAAATAGAAATTCTTCTATATAATCATCATGGGCATCGATAATAACAAGTTCACTAAGAAAAGAATATTCAATAACAGAGAAGTTTTGATTATCATTGTTTGATTCATAAGATTGTTTTCGATTCTGTGATTTATTATTTTTCAAAGACAGTTTTTCCATAAATGGAAATGATTGAACAATTCGAAGAAAAAATTCATGTTCAAAAGGATGTTCATCATATAATGACACTACACGAACATATTGAAATAATCCGCCTGGAAAATTATTTGTAATATCGCTGTAATATGGCATAAAAGATGGATATGAGTAAATATGACATCGACTTTGTTTTATCTCTGGAAAATAATCAAGATAAGAAATTATTTTATTAGCTGGAAAATCAATAAATGTGCGTTGAATATCTTCTGTTGATGGAAAATTCATTTCCTTACGAGTAGACATGATTGAGGGAATATAAAATGTAAATTGATTTAATCTTGTCATACGATTAATAATGTTTTTCTTCAAATAGTTTCCATCAATAAATGTTTCATCAACTTCCACTGAAAAATACAAATCGAGTTCTTCTAAATTTGACATTCGATATAAAAGTGGAAGGATTGTTTCATTATAATAATATGTTGCATAAACACAGGAGAGAGAAAAGCACTTTAGATTTGGTAAGTCGCCCTAAAAAAAAAATTTATTTTCTTATTTGATAAGATAGAAGTTTTTCTTGAAAAACTAACTTGATTTTGAATTTCATGAGGACGACGAAGATTAACTAAATCAACATAGAGCGTGTGAAGTTGATTAAAACGACCATCGAGAAGATGAAGACAATCATTAAAAGATTGTATTCTGATATTCAATTTCAAAAGAGTTGAAGAACGAAAATTAGGAAGAAGTAGCTCATTAAAATTTAATCGAACACAATTTTTATACGATGATTCATATAAGGTTAAACAAATTAGATTGGTGAAAACAGTCAACAGATAATCAAATATGTTTGCCACTGACTCTAGCATCATCCCATAATCATCATTTTTATTAATTGTAATTAAAAGTCTTGTAATCTGATTTTTGAAAATATCAGATGAAAGAATTTCATCTAAATCTATTGTATACAATATTAGTAAGAAAAAAAATCTATGAAAATAATATTCATAAATTCAATGACATAATCATCTTTATGAATAAGTTTGATAAATCATTCATTTGTTTAGAATAAAAACAATTCAAATCAAAATTTCTTACCAGTAAAAAGAGATCGAACTGACTTTTCATCAATATTATAGAGACCAAGAGTATATAGATTCGGATAATGAGTAGTACGTAAAATATGTTTCATAGATGATGATCCAAGATCAAGGCATTCGATTGTATCACAAATTTTAGGTAAAATATGTAAACAAAATCGATCAAGTATCATATTAGAAGAAAATCGATCAATAAAATTATCTGATGACCATTTGACAAAAGTCAAATGATTTGTAAAAATTGGATCCTGAATAATTCTATTTAGTCGCTGATTGATACCATGGAAAGAATAAAGTACTTCAAAATTACTGAGTTTTTTGAAAATAATCATAAGAATTTCATTAGGTAAATCATTTAATCCAATGCACGAATATTCCATCTTTACATTCATTTATCTTTTTTTTTCAACTTATGAAAAGTCAATATTTATATGCATACACTCATCTGTTCTATTTGACTGGTATCTATCAAAATGGACGAAAGAAAAAAAATTGACGAAAAGAAATATTCTCCTAAAAAATGTCTTAGATACCATTAAGTGACTCTATCAAACAGTAAGATATGAAGTTCGAGATTAGCGATGAAGCGAGGATCGATATTCACATCGACATTTTATCCACATAAAGAAACCTGAAGTCTAGTTCTTAATTTTGTGTCTGAATATTTTTCATCCTCTATTATTTTTGCTGGTCTATTTAAACATGAATTATTTTTCTGTATACAATGAAATATTTTTATTTCACTGATCGAAAATACTGAAATACACTTTTTTTTGACAAACTCATATGATTGCAAGGAATTTTTCCTATAAACTGTTTCACCATTTCCTCGATTTAACATATTGATCTTTGACGTTTTTTCCAATCCCTAATTTTTTTCGATATTATTTTTTTCGTTATTCTTTTCGTTCGCTAATTTTTTCTTTCGATCAATTCAATATTAGTCACTTGATCGATGTCGTCAATAGAAACAATAATGCATTTTTCTATAGTCAAATCGATAATGAATAAATGTATGATTGCAAGAATGTTGTTTTTTTTTCTGAAATTTCTCATGTTGTATGATAAAAATTTATATTCCTTATTTATTTATGTTATAATACATACAGGCACTTGGAGAGTTCATTTGACTAATTAATTAAAATTAATTAGTTAAAAAGTATTTCTTTGATCATGAGGAACACAAAGTTAGTTGTGAACTTTGCATTGAGGTATAAGCGTATTTCTTCGTTTATATATTCGTATCCTAGCATGTTGCTAACGCAAATTAAATCGATTTTTTTTGAAAGCTCTCGAAAAAGATTCTACAGCCTGATAAGTGGTCTAGAGGATCTAACATTAATCTTTCGATGATGTTTTCTCAATTTCTCAGTTTTTAAAAAGTCAAACGCAAGAAGTAGAAATTAATGATCTTTTTAGGTCGCATCATTAATTCTGGTTTTTTTCTTTTATAGTGGTAACTTCATTCAACAAAAGTCTCCAAGACTGAATTAGTTAGAGCATGTTAAATAATTTAACATATAAAATCTAATTCTAGAAACGCTCATTATTCAACAATACATACATTATTAGTTTGCCTATCAAATAATATTCGTAGTGAATGAATTACATATGTTTATGATAAAGTTATCACACGATATAAAATAAAAGAAAACACTTATTAAAGGACACACAGATACATGATGAAACACTAACATATCATGTCGAGACCATTATTGATATTTTCATAAATATATGTTTATGTATCATTTTCTTGAATTTTTTAAATATTTTCTTATTCTATTGTTACATAGATATATTTATTCGAATTTTAAGAATTTGATACTGCTTGATTTTCTTAGTAACTTTTAGATTCTTTTTCTCTCTTTGCTGTTATTATATGTTAGAACAACGAGTTATAAGATAAGTCAAATATAGAATTGAGAATCTTTTTTCTTATTTATTATTACTAGATTTGTTTTAAATATATTGATATCTTTGTTGATTAAATACGAATGATGAAATCACACTTTAAATTTAGATAAATTATTCGAAAAAAGAAGTTCTTATTATTAATACATTGGTTATTTTAAATAGTAATTGGAATCTTCGAATATCTGTTCAAAGATAGCTATTAAGACTTTTTCAAAACTGAAAAATATTTCTTTTAAAGATTTTTCATTATATTATAGATGTTTTAGATAACACATTCTGCTCAAATCGAACCTTTCTTTTCTTCGAATAAAAGGAAAACAAATTTGTTTGTTGCTGGACTAAACAATTAAAATAGATCATATTAAAACGAACAAGTTATATTTTACAAATGTCATGATTGTAAATCTCTTCCAAAAACATGAACTTGGTGATAAGTGAATAAGATATTAATAAGGATAGAAATCATAATAATACGAACTGAAAAGTTTAATGATGAAGGAAGAATAACTGAATGATCAAATTTATTGAAACTCTTATTAATTTTTTTTGAAAGGATTACTAAAGCGTTTCACAATTATCTTTCATGTATTAATAATCTCTAAATTTATATTCCAATCAATCTATTAGTAAAACATTGCACAATTTTCACTGAACTAATTACATTATATTTTTGTTAATTACCTATCTGTTTTATCTATCTGTATATTATTACTTATATCTGTTTGACACTCTTTACTACATTACATGAATTCATCCTATAACTTATATTTCACAGAATATTTTCATTTATATAAATCAATAAATATAAAATTACATATCAGCTAGTTCTGTATCACAATCTTTCTCTGAAACTATAACCCATGATTTATCGTCTTGTTCATCGATCGATTGATTAGAAGTCAATCTATCGTATTGTATTGTTTCAAATTTTAAATCACATGCTGTAATATATCGATACCATTTATCTCTTTCATGATATAGCACCCATCTTTTATTGACAACAGCAAATAATTCAGGTCCTTCGGAGCTGATTGTTTTATAATAAGTTGCACCCGGATAACCTGGACCAGTGTGACCAAACTCTTGCTGAAGTTCGGGCCATGATTTTTCGATACCTTTTGCTTGTATTGGTAAATTATCTTGTCGTCTAATATAGTAAAATTCACATGTATTCATGACGTATACGAAGAAGTAAATAGGCACACGATAAATAAAGCGCGTGTCGATTACTAATGTTAACTGAAAAGTTTCATCGGTCAATAAAAAACAAAAGAAATATCATTTTTTTTCGCGTTCTTCTTCCTTCTTTTCATGATGTAATTCTGATTCTTATGACAGAAGAAAAAAATGTAACTCAATTGCGTCGTTCTTTTTTTTTGAAGTGTTTAACATAAACCTATGAACGCACTTCCAATAAATAAAAAGAATTTATATATTCCAGCACTTTCATATTACTTTATATGTATTACTAGAACTTAGCATATAAAATGAATAACATTTTACTCGTGTTTTACAAATCTGATTAGTCTTAAAATGAAATCGAATCAGCAATATCGACTATGGTTAGTTTATTTATAGGATACTATATTTAACTCCGTATGGCATCGTTCAGAGAACCCAATGATCTTCGTCTTCATAATAAATATTGTGATTTTCTCTATTTATGGATTTTAATATAAAAAATGATAATTTATTTTTGTTCTCTATTCGATAGAATACTGATCAGAAAAGATCTGATTTTATACAGAACTTAGAGTAGTTCGTATCTGTTTATCATAGTATCTATTTTGGCAAATTTATCATCGTGTTAATTCGCATATTCGTATGTATCTATTGTTAGAAACTAAATATATATGATAGGACTTAGAAAAGGATACCATATATGGTAAATGTATTTAATAGCATGAAAAGTATATATTGAAAACTAAGAAAAAAATATTGCATCATCCAGAATCAATAGTTACAGTCTTATCTTTATATCATCAAAGTTTCATTATTACCTGAGAAGAAATGAAAATTTTTAAGTGAGGATCCGCCAGAACACCGACCAAGCTCATTAGGGATGTCAGGGTTCCCCGTTTCCTAGGATTCGGTTCCCGGGAACCCGGAACCCACTTCATAATTCATTTTTATACATTTCTAAATACAATGGAATATTCACACAGCCTTTTAAGGCCTTTTCACATAAAGTTGGCATGGGTTTCCGGATTCCAAGGAACTCTATGTGGATCCCTCGTTCTCGAGAACTCAGTACCCTATATGAATACCGATTTCTAGAAACCTGAAACTACATATGTGTTTTTGTTCGCTGTAATCCACTATGTGTTCCTCTTGTCGAAAAGCAAGAATCAATCTCCTGATTTTCTCAATTTTTCTATAGAATAATCTGAAAACATGCACCTATTGATGAAGATGATCTTGTCGGTTACGATTTAAGTTCTTCAATTCTATCAAAAACGAAGAAATATATGATACTCATTTGAATAAAAGCGAAAGTACTAGCCATTTTCGCTGAGATGAACTACTCATAAGTACTTCATTTATTTTCGCTTCGCAAAGTCACAATTCATCATAGAGACTTTCAATAAATCTCTTCGGAATGATTAGATAAACTATTATGTAGCGGTTAAGGTAAGGTCGACGATTACTTTGTTTAGTACGCTGTACTCTCTTTAATCTTTCATTTTTCAAATTGAAAAACAATGAAAATTAGAGATGTTACGGCTTCATTTTCCTGCATTGTTACCTATTTTTACAATGCTGATGTTTCAGTGTACTTAGTTCTGATCAAGATTCCGAATAGCAAGTGTACACTGCAGAATCAAAATGTACGAAATCTTTGCTAAATGCAAAATACATGCTATTTTACACTTTGGTCAAGAAAAAAAAAGTACGGAGTACGCGGTCTACACAGAATTTACATATCGTGTTTTATTCAAAAATCTGTTGCTATATAAGTTAATGTTACTGTATGTGAACAATAAAATGTACAACACGGCCCCTTTCAGTCAATTTTAGCGTTGGCCGATATGTCTTTTTGTTTTCTTAAATGGGAATGTGGAAATTAGTTTCTTTTAGCTTATGTGAAAAACTTTGATCTCATTAGACTTTGGTACCTTTTACTTGAAAAAACTAAGTGTACACATACAGTTTGCTCAGTCAACCAAATTGTACGAATACACTTCGTTTGCAAATTCGATTTGGAACCTTGGTTCTGATTAGATTTTTCATAAAATCTATGCGCTCTGCTGACTAATGTCCATTTTAGTGATAAGTGGCTGTGAGAATTTTTTGAATAACTTCTCATAGGAACGAGATAGAGACCTGCAGTTTTCACTATTGGAGAGAAGAGATGAAGACCTATCGAACCATATATAGAAGGATTTTTCTAATAACTTTTCTAAAGATTTTACATAAAACTTCAAGAAAAACAGCATGCCTCTCATGGTCAGGATATTAATTCATTGACTTTCAGGAGTGTGCTAGAACCGCCAAATGAATAGCTACAAAATCATATCAAGATTCTATTCCTAACTACTACCAGTAAGATATCCAAACCATGGGAGACATAATTTACTAGCTCATGTTTTTTCAATAAAATAATCGAAAAATGTAAGCTTTTGTAGTATTCTGATAGGAAAATCTCATTTTTAACCTAGAAAAAAAAAGCAATTCCTTGAAAAAGTTCGACTAAAACCTTTAGGAAAGTTGTTAGAAAAATGTTTATGTACATAGTTCGATGTGTCTTCATCTCCTCTCTCCAATAGTGAAATCCGCGGGTATATATCTCGTTCCTACGAAAAGTTATTCAAAAAATGCTCACGATCATTTAACTTTGAAATGGACATTAGCATAAATTTTTAAATTTTCAGAATCAAATATGTTTGAAATATTGACATGCAGATTTTGAAACTAGTACCAACTTTAAATTTGCCAGTTGATATTTATTTTTCTTCATTGAATAATCGTAGCATCTTTTCTTTATTCAAGTATCTTGATACACGTAGTCGGACTTGAATGTAAAGAAAACAACTTGTGTAGTGTTGCAAAATTAAGCGTTCATCTCTTATCTGTATGCTTGATTTTTTTTAATGATTATTACGAGTATGAACGTCAAATAAAACTTTCATCTGTGCATAAAAATAATAAGATATATATACGTCATCATTTATCAAAAGTTACTGATCGATCGAAGTATATTTACTAATAAGTTTTCTTTCTTTTCCTCTAGAAATAGATATATATATATATGTGAACATCATAAACTGAATTCTATTTGACGAGGAAAGAAAGCATCTTTCTTGTAGAAAAATACCCAATATTAATAAATGATTCTATTTCTTTTTAAATATAATTATTTAGTTTACATAATACATTCTATAAAAACTACTCGTCAAGTAATATATCTATCAATAAATGAAGTTCGTTATTCTCTAATCAAAGAATTGAATTCTTTCTCAATTTGTTTCAAAATATAATCCAATATTTCGTTTGACTTTCAGTCAACTCTTTATGTTGCATTTCTTTGAAGTTCTAACAAAAAATGAGTATAAAGATTACAATATAAGTAAGAAAATAAACTATTCTTCTGTTTTTTTAACCATATTCTATATAATTTAGTATAGAACATTCGTTGTGCAACAACCAATCCATCAAAGATTCTTATGCGTATGGAAAAAAACTTATTATTAGAAATTAAAAGCAATTTACTATCAATGAACTTTTCATTGTTTGCTTATTTAGATTGAACGAACATCTATTAAAAAGTGACGGATTGCGTTCTGAATATGTACTAATTATATTATTAAACAAAAGGTAATATCTCAATATTTTCCTAGTTTAATAAAATTTCGAAAGTATCGAAAAATTGAGATAAATTTCGATGAAATAAAGAAATTAATTGATAGAAGAAAAATAAGAGTTTGATTATTATGCTTCCAGGTGTGAGTGTGGGTGTGTATCTTCTGTTCTAATACACCCACACCCAAATCAGTTTAATCGGTTTAATCAGTTAAATCGAAAAAATCTGATTTCAGCTGTTCCCACGTAGCTTACACCCCACACCCAACCTACATCCTCTAGCCATACCCACACCCACGATACATGTAAGGATGAGTTTGATCGAATACTCAATTATCAACGACAAAATCGAGTTCAACGAATGGTATCCGATCAAAAAATGATACCTGGTCAACCAATAATTCGGTTCAACAAACGACACTCGATGAGGAGGAGATGCTCGATGAAAAAATAACATTATTGTCGGATGACGAGGTATATAGTTCAATATCGATGCATGATGTGCAGAATAAAGTTTTTTGTTTTTATTTAGACGATGGATGAAGAAGTTGATCAAGAAAATAACGAAATATGATACTAAAATAAAAACTTCCTTACTTCTTCTATAGTAGAAGAATGACGAGTTTCTATATATTCTATGAGGCATAATTAACTTTCAACTGAAGATATTAATAAATATCCTTGTTTATTCATGTGTATCCCTATATAGTATTACTAATTTGCTGTGCAAGGTTTTAATTTTTTTTGTAGTTAATTCATATTGAATTCGTTTTCAGTGTAAATCAGTTGTTTGAAATTGTTTGAAAAATAGATATTGTCTAGCATAGTTTTATATTCAAATAAATTAGAATGAAAATTTCCGTGAAAATCATTAGTTATTTACAGGATTTGTCAAAATTTCAACATGGATGCATGCTCTCGAAATGTCATGATAAAAGAAAGATTTGTGATTAAAATATATACATATGAGGTAGATTCTTTGTTTAAGATATTTATCTATCTTTAATAAAAATTTACGAGAGAAATATCAACATAATGATATAATGATAATAATAATAAATGGAATGTTTTTTTTACATATTGATCATTGCTATGGATCTAAAGTTTGATTTCTTCGACTCGATTCATGTTCCGTTGATATGATTGGATACCTGTAAAACTCAAAAAGTCGTTACGACTTTTTAACTGTTCGACTATTCAACTACTCGAATATTCACCTCTTAACGACTATTAAACTATTCGAACATAGACCAGATCGGAACGACTAAAACCACACACACATGTTGTGGGTGCCACAGAACACAGATCTGAGTGGAGCGACTAACACCACATACACATGCTGTAGGTGCCACAGAACGCAGACCAAATCGCAAGGCTAAAGCCACACACGCATGCTGTGGGTGTCGCGGAACACTGATCAGATCGTAACGACAAAAACTTTGCAGACATGCTTCGGGTCCCATGGAACACGAATAGTCGTAAAGTTCCACAATCATTGGTAGTTGAAAAGTCGAATAGTTGAAAAGTCGGATAGTTGAAAAGTTGAATGGTTGAGAAGTTGAATAGTTCAATAGTTCAATAGTTGAACAGTTGAAAAGTCGAATAGTTGAAAAGTCGTTACGACTTAATGAGTTCTACACTACTGAAAAATAAAGTTAAAAAAATTAAAATTTTTAAAATTTAAAGTTTACTTTTGAAAATATGACTATTGAAAATGCATATAGAAAGTAAATTTTTTTAAAAGATCCTAAAGTAAAGTTATATTTTGTTTTAATTAGGTTTTCTGCAATATGTAGAGGACTTTAGCTTTTGACAATAGGAAGTTTTCAAACTTTGGACAGTGTTTTCAATTTGTGAAGGACGCACATCTTTGGTAATAGAGAGTTTTGAGCTCTAGATATCTAGTGCAATTTATAGAAAATATTAGGTATCTATTGAATGAAGATTTTCGTTGGGATTTAATTAAGAAGAATTTTAATGAAAGACAAAATTGAAATTGACTTGCTGATTTCTTTTTCTTTTATTATTAAATAAGCTAATACTCATAATGCATCAGCAAGGGTTATTGATTTGGACTTGGCTAAGAACGATTTTAATTAAAGACAATACGAATTTTTACAGAGGTTGTATCATAATTTGTTGTGGTAATTCGATATTTATTTCGAATAGAGTGTGACCGGACTGGGCTTTGTTTGTCAAGTGAAGACTTTTATCAACATCCATGTTTCAAAATCATCTTTTTTAGAACATCATCTTTTGTATTTTTAAGGTTTGTACATAAATACTTTTGCATCTCAATTAGTTGTCTCCATTCAATGTTTGATTCAATTTTATAATGACAATTAGATGACATAGTAACAATTATGTCTGGTGAACTCTATAAATTGCAGTTAATTAAACAAAAAAAAGCAAGCACTACTACTATAGTTTAGTGTTCTCTACCCTTTACAGCTTATTTTATTGAAATAGTGGAACTCAATATTTAGCGAATTCTATAAATTACAGATAGTTGTAATACTGAAGATATCAGCTTTATTAAAATTGTTCTCAGTAAATGTCTAGTAATTTAACAACGAAAATTTGAAATTTTCGATTTATTTCTCAAGAAACTTGTTAAAAAGTAAACTGTTTTAAAACTAATACACGTAACTTTTTAAAAATTTAGACAACGAAAATTTAAAATTTCAGATTGTTTTCAATTTGAAGCGTTTCAATTACAATAAGTTTGAATTTCGATTTCACTATACTTGAAATGATTAGAAAGAAGAAGATCTTCAGTTTTAATAAATTTTTCTTGAAAAGAATATATCTTGAGTGTACCGTCATCGTCAGTCATTCTTCACTGATCTTCATCAAACATAAACATTAGTTATATAACATGAATATTTTCTCTCTGTTATTGACTTTTATTTCATCAACATGGAGAAAAAGAAGTTACAGAAAACTCCACGTCTAGAGAGAAAGGAATATTTAATCAAATTAAAAAATGTTGCTGCCGTCGTTCGTTATTTATTCATTTGAATAAGCAAGAATCTTAATTATAATATTTAATTGCAACGTTTGATGAAGAAAGAAATTCATCAATTTAAGCAAATCTTACTTTATTATGCGCATAAAAATGTTGACATTGATTTGCAAATTATTTCGTATCTTGCGTTCAGGCAGTATCTCTGGAGATAGACTACAATAATTATAGGCAGCATTATCAAAAAAGAAAAAGAAATAAAGAACTCTAATAACATTCTTATCAAATCCAACAGTAAATCAGTGAAAAGTATATACAAAAGTTTAGAAAAATCAGCAAAATTATTAATAATATTTGTTGCCTTTTCAATATCACATTCTTTTAATGTTGATATGAGAATACAAGATTCTGTTGAAGTGTTATCAACACTTTTTGACAGTTGAATAAGAAGCTCTGTTGGATCGGAATATATGCCTTCAACCTATACACATATCAAATGAGAAAAATAATATAAAAGAAATACTTCTTTGAACAGTTATTCCAGAGTATTGTTTAAAATGAAAAAGGTTTCAGTTGCATTGGTATTAAATACCAATATGATCTGCTGAACATGTACATCATGAATATCTCGCGTTATGAAATAAAATGAATAATATCAATTGCCACAATAACGTATATAATCATCAACGTTTCTTTAGAATTTATAAAACTTGTTCAACAATGTCTTCAATTTGATTTTGAAGTGTCTTAGATAATTCTAATGGGCTATACTCTGATGAATTGAGTCAAACTATTTTGGATTGGTGAATATTTGTTCTGATTTCTAATGTGATCATTTTTTTTCCTAGACTGACATTAAAAAGCAAAATATATACGGTTTGTTGTTAACATATCTAGTGAGAACGTAAGAGCCAGTTTTTTTTCCATGTAAGACAAAAAAAATAAAAGAAGTTAATTAAGATAAAAAAAAAATAAGTGTATTAAGAATACAGAACAAGAAAATCAATAGTATTACAACTTATTGTTTGTTCTTGTATGTAGATTTGGTTTTTTCTGTCAAATAAAAGACTCTTTAAGAGTTTGTAAAATAATCGAGTTCGAAAAACAAATATTATATTTTTTGTAACAGAATTTTTCGACAAATAATTGTATCTTATATTGTCTCAATTTGATTCTGTAATACGATCATAAATTATGAACTGACAGTTTTGATCATTTTAAGAATTGAAAACAATGATCATTGGCGACCTCTTGTGAAATTTTCGATGAAAAATCATCAACGTCTATTAAGAATAAAAAATATTAGTTTTAATCAAGTCAATAATTTGTAAAAAAACATTTGATTAACTTTCATAGAGTTATTTTGATTTTTATTAGTGATGCCACATACAATGTATTGTTTACATTGCTAGTAACTCTCTTATATAATAACCATGATCTAGACCTCAAGAGTCATTTGATGTATAACAACAATTCCTCGAATGATGTTCAAGGTTCTTGACTATATTATATTAAGAATTAATCGGAAGGACAGATTGAAAAATTAAGATTGAATGAATGTGGCTCTGGTTTTTGTTCATTGTTTTTATCATTGTTAAATGCAATGGTAATAATAAAACAAATTCTACTCGTCTGCTCAGTGTACTTCAACGACCACAAGAATATCAAAATATTAGTAAATTAAGTGCTCTTCAATTTCCATTCGATCTAGGTAAATAAATTTATAGTTTATTCAATGTATCAATATAGATTTAATCATTTATTTTAGTCGGACAAATTACACATGTTAGTATTGATACATTAACAGTACGAACACGATATAATGGAACAACACGTATTAAATTAGCATGTATCTATACAACAAATATTTGGAAAGCAGCTTTTTTACGGAAACATCCTCTTGAACCACTTACTTATAAGTTTGTATAAAAAAAAAACGAAAATATATATTCGGATTTTATAATTAATTGAAATCTTTTTATAGACCATTAGAAACATTTGTTAAACTTAATGATCTTGTTCGTGTACATGTTATTGATCGTTCAATACATTCACCAGGAGCTTATGTTTTTGGTGAAATATTTAATTTAGCTAAAAATAATTTAAATATTAATAAAGAACTTGTACGACGTGGTTTAGCTGAATCAGCACCAACAACACTTTCATCATGCGATTCAGAATATTTTCTTCTTGCTCAAGAACAACCTCAACAATCAGATAATCGTTTAGGATCATCACGTGATCGACGCTCAGTTCCACAACATTGTGCATCACCACGTTCAGAAATTGAACAAGAAGAATGTCAACATGTTATTGATGATAGACAGTATAATTATATGACGATATTAGTTAGTACGGTTGCTATTATTGCTTTTATTGCAAATTTTGAAGCTTGATTTATATGTTTTTAATATATAAAATAAATTATATACTAAGATATTGAATATATACTTTATGATACTAATAGATAATCTTGAAGAACATGATAAATAGCAATGAATAATATAATCATTACTATTTTTGGATCTATGAATAACTATGACATTTTTAAGTGATTAAAAAAAAGAACCATTGTCATAAACCAAGATTGAGTCACTTGGATTAACTTATTGCTACTGTTACACATATACTTATGCATTTTATATATAATCATAGAATTCACTCATTAGTATTCTATTCATTTTGTATCTAATGTCATAGTGTACTGTTTTTTTGTTAAAATTGTTTTCACCATTTCTAATCAGCTCACAGGAAACAGTACTAACAATAGACAATATAAAAGTAAGAGAATTATAATGGCTCAGCATACCTTTTTATTGTGAGATAAGAACTAACGTCACTATTGAAATACAGAGAGAATTTATGAATCTATTACCCTCTAGCTTATGATAGACACCTACGTAATGATCTATTATGCATCGTTACAGAATATGACCTCAAAAAAAAAAGAGTTCCACTGGATTAGTTTTATAATTTATTTATAGAAAAATTAGAAATTAATAGGTAAATTTTAAAAAAAGCAGTGTAGTATGGCTAACATAATTGTCCTTATTAAATTTAACACCGTTATACAATACACATACATAGTAATGCATTCAATTCGTTTGTCTAACATTCTTTCTATTAGTAAGAGTAGTTATATTCTATTTGACATTTTAATTTTTAAGTGATCTTGCAAACAACTTTCAACATTCATCAAGATGTTTGAAATTATTTATATACACTCATATAATCTTGTGACGACTTCTTTTTTTATTCTTTATCAACATAAAAGATATTCATATTTCATATTGCTGACAAATATCATTATATTCTAACATAACAAAAGAAATTTTTAATGTGTACGTAGGATTTTCTTCATGTTGACAATACCAATTAATTTGTTTTATACTCACGCTACATCAACAAGAATTAATGAGCACATGACATTTACTATTTATATTGGGTATTTTCTAGAATAATAAAGGAATGTCAGCTTATTAAAATAATACAAACAATTTAAAAAATTAATAAAAAGAAGTTTTATTTGTTTTTGAATATTATCATATAGGATAAATTCATTTTATTTTTCTTTTATTGAAAATAACTATTTCAAATATGTTTTACTGCTTATTTCATATTTGAAAATTACAATCAATAGTAGATATAGATCAAACTTTTGCATAATGTATTCTTACTTATATCTCAAATAGTTATTTGGGCAGATGTCAACTAAACAAATGAAACTATCAATATACTTTATCTCTTGTGATAGTACGTGACGTCAATTAATAATTTGTTATTATTATTAGATTTATTTTTTATTCTATGTTAAAACAAAAGCTAACTTTTGCATATTGCATCGTATTTTTTAAATTAAAACTAATTCGTTTCAGAGTAAATATTGAAACAGAAGTTTTATTATACAATGAATCCATCATAAGTTTCGAATTTTGAAGAACTTCACTTCATGGATATATGCAAGGTAGTCTTGTACGATTGCATCACGCTATTGTGATTATACCTTTTCATAGATCTCTTCTTTTTTTTCATGAACTGATCATATAAAGAACAAGTCATGTATATAGAATTATTTGTATAGAGTATTATTCAAGTCAAATTGAATTTGTAACATACAGTTTTTTTTTTAAAGATATTTGCATGTTGAAATGTCAATTAAGTATTTATGATTATCGATCGATGTATATATGTCTATTGACACTGATCAATATAGAATTGTAATAGTACTATTCTGTATAGTAGACAAACATTCTCTTTCCGTTTGCTTTTTTTTGTTTTTTTTGATGACAAAATTAGATTGAATAAAAACTAAGGATAAACTAATTAATTATATGTTTTATTGAGATATACTAGATAACTTGATGTAGAATAATAAAAATAATATATCAGTTATTGTTACATATTATTTGTTAGTTGAGCACACAATTGACAATAGTTTTTTCTTTAAGATGCATCTTCTTTTTAATTTATTTGTCTCTCCGAGATTATAATTTTTGTCATTAAATCCTTCTTTTTGTCATTTAGTTAATGACATCTCATCAACACTCTTACTATGTGCGTCAGCTCTTAATTATAAAAAAGAAGTAGGAATGACTCGAAGACGGCATCAATGTTTGATTTTTTCTTTCATCATATCTCGTTCTATGTGATCACTTCTAAGGTTCTTACATTAACATTTCTTACATTTTTTTTTCTAGAAGAATGTTCAGTTAGAATTTTTCATGAACTTATTGTTATTTGTACATTGAAGTGTTGTATAAAAAAAAATCAAATGATAGGTTGGCTATATATAGAAGTTCAGATGTTTCAAAAAAGAGCATGAGAGAAAGAGAAGAATGTCAAGCCGTTCGAGTATTTAAGCATCTTAATTTATGAAAGAATAGAAAAAAGAAGAGACAAGAAAAAAATCTTCATTTTTTAGCGTCGCTAACTTTCTAGACGGAAGAAGGAGATGAGAAAAAAAATCAAAAACTGAATAGATATCATATTCGAAGAAAAAAAATGTTAAGGTGAGTTGCGTGTTGTTTCTTAGATTATACAAATAAGAATAACTCAGCGTAAAGGAATCCATAGTTTTTATGCATTATCAACAGTTGGTGGCATAAAAATAATTTGAAAACATTTTAAATAATTTAAAAAAAAAAACAGTTTTTTTTATCGTTTTAAAAGAGTAAGAAAAAAAATATTGTTTGTATCGCTTATGAAAACTTATCGAATTATTTTCATTATAATCATTTTAATATTTGCTTGAACTTTATGCTGTTTTGTTTTTTGGTTAGAATTATTTAAACATCTATGATACTACGTATTTTTATTAAATAAAAATCTTTTCATAACTTATTATTTGAATGAAAAAGAGAAGAGAAAAAAATATTTTTGACGAGATTGATGTTTTATTATAAAAGGTAAGATACTTCCTTGAATTATTCAGTAATCTATTCTTATTATTCGAGCTCCTTGCTTTATTTTTTTCTTTTTATTCTACACATTGTCAAAGCCATAAGAAAACCGTGTTCGTATTAAATTGAAATAGACATGGTTATTCTTTTTTTCCATTAATAATCTTCTTTGATACGTCCGGTATGATGTTTTTTTTCTTATTTTCATGTTTTCTGTTACTTTACCATAGTATTCTAATGATCATAAAATCCAGAATAGAAATGCGAGAAGAAGAGACAACTAATAATAATGATGTGTTCGTAATAGAAAGATACTCGTTCAAGAAACAAGAAGAGTACGCTCATACTGTCTAAAGCGTCTGCTTTTTTTTTTCATTCTGCAGACGCAAAGAAACATTTTTACGTCGAACAAAAGAAAAGAAGTAGATAATTAAACACAGTTTACAAGATTACATATTGACATAGATAGAAAGTAAATTGAAAATTATGTTTCTATTTGTAGACTAAGATATAAGTATGATTGAAAATGCAATGTAAATCTTCTTTTTTTTTTGTACTTGAACGTAGTAACAAGAATAATGTTTACCTAATGTATACAATTTAGTTTTTTTTTTCTTCTCCTTTTTGTACTACTCTTTTTACTTCATTAATAAAAAGGTTAGATGTAAAGGCCCATTTGATCTCATAATACTTTATAATCATTTGTCATTGGATGCTCAGTATTATATGTATAAACATTATAGATCATAAGACAGAAAAAAGAAGACGTCTTTCCTATTGACGTGATAGATTGAAATATTTTACATATTTCTTGTCTTTTTTTTCTTGCTTATAGAAAATGATTAATTAGAGTTAATATTATATAATTTCAAAATGATGCCAACAGTTGTTATACAGACAACAGATAAATCCGTCGATAATGACGATACACATTCAAAATATAAATTATATGGATGGGGAAATTTTCGAATTAGTAGTATATTAAGTCGACCTTTATTTGCTTATATTATATTATGTACGTGTAATTTTGTTCAAAATTTTTCTGTTAATGGTGCAAATAATGCAGTTATATCAACACTTGAACGTGTATTCTATTTAAATAGTGTTCAATCTGGTCTTTTTTTGGCATTTTACGATTTAGCAACAGTATTTTCATCACCATTAGTTGGTTATTTAGGTAGTCGATATTCATCACCAATATTTTTTTCAATAAATATGATTATTGTTGGTATTGGAAATATGTTAATTGCTTCGAGTAATTTTGTTTATCAAGATACAAGATTTAATTTAAATTCTGAATTGATAGAGCTTTTATCAACAGATTATGATCTTCTTTATCAATGCTATAACGATCCATTTAATGAAAAAAATATGACAGATCTATCATGTCCAAGACAAGGACATTTATCAAGAAAATCTGAAAATGCTAAATTTCTCTTATATGTTGGTAATTTTATTAATGGTCTTGGAAGTGTAGCTTTATTTACAATTGGTATTGCTTATATTGAACGAATATTTCCACGTGACAAAGCAGCTTATTGTCAAGGAATTTATTTTGCTGTCGGTACTGTTGGTGGTGCTCTTGGCATTGTTAGTACAGGTCGATTTTTATTAATGTATACAAAACTTACACCTAGAAGACGACTTCCGTCTTGGTTAACACCTAATCATCCACTTTGGATTGGATGTTGGTGGTTACCTTATATTATTTATGGTGCATTATGTTTTGTTATTGGATTATTTGTATCTGGCTTACCGAATTTTGAAAAACCTGGTAAAAAGCATACGACTGACACGTCTACTTTAGCTTTACCTGCTCAAAATGATTCCAATTTATCAAGTAAAGAAATTTAATTTTGTCTTTTTTCTTTTAGATTTTAAAATTATATTCTTTGTTTTTTTTATTTTGGTTCATTTAGTTCCTCAACTTGTTCGAGAAAATAGTGCAACTAGTATTTCAATGCTTAGCTCATGTCCACAAACACCTGCCTTAAATAATGATTCATCTGAATTAAATTCTGATTCAAAAAATCAATTTGAAAATACACTTCCGTCTTTGAAACCTCTTATTAACGAATATCGTTTATCAAATCGAAAATTACGTCAATTGAGTCCACTTGAACACGATTCAACAACAAATTTATCATTAAACATGAAAAATACTAAAGAGAGTTATATTAATCATGCATATTCCATGGAATCGGTTTATAATCAAATGCCCATTACTGATTCAATACCATTGCCATCAACTACGACTAATTCAATATCACCAGTACCATCATCATCAACAACAACAACAACAACAACAACAACAACTGTCTCATCATCTCCTCAAATACCAAAACGAACAATATCTCAGAATTTGAAACATATGTGTTCTGTTATTGGTGAATTGATGAAAAATACACGATATATTTGTATTATTATTGCAAACTTATTTGAAGGAATTTTAATCAAAGGTAAATCTTTATATTCTTTTATATATTAGTATCTATTAATAGTAAAAAAAAACTAAATTCTGTGTAGGATTTGTACCATTTATTACAAAATATTTTGAATATCAGCATCAATTAGATACATCTACAGCTACATTAGTGACTGGTGCAATTGCACTACTATCAGTTATTATTGGTTGTCCACTTGGTGCCTGGTGTTTAAATAAATTTGGTTGGACACCTATGCGATGTGCACGCATTTGTGGCATAGTATTTACAATTTCATCGTTTTTATTTCTATTTCTTACATTCTCATGTCCGGAACTTAAATTTGAATATTCACCTTGTACAACAAATAATACAGCTTGTTGTCAAAATGTATATCGTCCAGGTAAGTTTATAATTATAGAATATATCTATTGAAATAACGAATATTTTCTTATAGTTTGTATGGTAAATAATACTCGTAAAATGTTTTTATCACCATGTCATTATGGTTGTACCAATCAAACAACACTTTCTGATGACAATACTAATTATTATTCATCATGTAATTGTGCAGGTGATTCAACAGTAAGATTAACTGAAACAGCTTGTCGATTTCGACGAATACCTTGTAAGAATATTTATTATTTAGATATTTTCTCTAATGATATTTTATTGTTGTTTTTCCTAGGTATTATGATCTTTGCTTTGACAATGACAGGTGCTACACTTGTTGTTTTCTTTACAGCATTTATTCAAGTTCCATTATTACAAGTACTTCTATATAGTGTACCACTTCCATATCAAAGTATGGCACTTGGTCTTCGTCAAACCATTGTTCGAGTTTTAGGTCAAACAACAGGTCCATTATTATTCGGTTTTGTTTTTGATCAATCATGTTTAGTATGGCTTACAGATTGTTATGGACGACAAACATGTAAAGTATATGACAATCGTCGAATGGGTATATCCATGGCTTTATCAGGTTTTTCAACACGAATAATATCGGGTATTGCGTGTATTATTGTATTTATTCATTGGAAATCAAAAGTTTCTAATGAAGTTATAATTTCTACAAATTCATTGGCAATAGCTACAAATAATTCAATAGATAAAAAAGAAAATGGTGAAGCGACAAAATTATAAAGTGTATTGATTTATATAAAGCTCAATGGTGATTTGTATTTTATCGTAATTTATTATTGTTTTTTTCGTCATTCCGTCTTTGCGACAATATACAACAATATACATATTGTAAGCATAAAAAAACCCTGTGATATAAAATGAAAAAGTTTTGTTTATATGTAAGTTCGTTTGTAAAAATAAAATATAATACACAGAGTGAATTGTAAGTAATTAAATGATCAAAAAAATTGTAATATCTCCATTTCGGTTAAATTTTTTATTAGTGATAGACATCTATTGAAGTATGGGGATTTTTTTCTTTTCATACCGATAGCATAAACAAATTTTGTCTTGAAGGATCATTTTAGATTCCACTAAAGAAATGTAATTTATTGTCAGGTAAAAAAACACAGGTAGAATAACTCATAGATAATTTTCAGTTCTTCATTTAGACAATAACAAGAAAAAAATCAAAGTAAATTTTAGTAATAATGTTACATTGATGCACATAGAACAAACTTTTAGAACAACATAGTTAGTACAAACATTCAAATTTGTATTCAGTAATTCAAATACATAATTAAATTCTTCAAACACTGATTTATTAACTTTCATGTAGAAACTAGTGGTTCATAGTCGAAATTCGAAATATCCTAACTATTGACTTTGATACTAATTAAATCCAAAATTTTGCTGTATACATATCAATCTGATATCATTATTAAAATTTGTATTGATCCGAAATGATAGTTCAAAGCAATATTTGTTCATATTATTATCGATATAATGAGAAAAAAAAAGAGACACTTTCAATAGATCTCTACCACGAACAAAAATAAATTCGGCATATTTCATTCAATTGAAATGAAGATATTTAAAATTCTTTTTTATCGTACTGTTAATTATACTTCATTTTATCAATGTGCTGTTGTCATTTTTTGTCGAAATCTAATTAAATTATTTTTCAACGAAGGTCATCATGACAAATAATGAATTTGATAACTCTGTGAGAAAAATAAGAAAATCCGTAGCTACGTCAGAATGCTCTATAACTTACTGGTAAACTAATTAAAAAGAAGTAGAATAATGAAACAAAACTCCTTTATATACATCAAATCTAGACGATAGTATAATATTGTAACCTATCTGAATTGATAAAACTATAAAACAAGTAGAATTCGTTGAGTGCATAAAGAAGTTATTGAATGACATTTGATAAATACAATTTTATATAAAAACATTTCTCTTTCTTTCTTCTTTTTGTGCTCAATATTATATTTACAACAATTTCATTACTGATGAATAATAGGTTACTGCTCTTCTGTTTCTACATCACAAATAAACACTATACTTTTTGTTTTTTGATAAAATATTGTGTACGGCTTATACTCTTCACTTTTATGCCCTTAAGCTTATAATCCATTACCAAGGTAAATAGTGATGAAAAGAGATACAAATTTATTGTTAGAATTCAATGATTTAAAAGCATCATGTTTTACATTTGTCTAGTAAATTATCTTCTTAGAATAGTTAAAAATTGAATAAATTTAATCTTATAAACATCAGCTTGTTTAGAAAAATCAGAAAAAGACTTTTGATAAATTGTATCAATTAAAATCTCGATAATAAAGTTAAACAAAAGATTAAATTATGTTGTCTATATATTTCTCTTAAAAAGTCAATAATACTATTGAAATTAAATAAATCTCAAAGAATCTCTCATATTAATTTCAAAAGATTGTACTCGTTAAATTTTTCTGTTCGCATATTTATAATTGTTTCATAATAACAAACATAAAATTTCTTCGTGCTATTTATTTTTCTTTATCATGTCTTTAATTACTCGAAATGGTTCAACTTACATCAAGAGGAAACACATTCATCTGGAAAACTAATTGCAAAAATAACTGATTTAAATAGATTAGTAAAACGAAAAAGTTTCTGACAGAACTCAAAAAACTACTGTCATCTAAATAGTTAAAAATTTTTAAAGAACATAATGATAAGTTTATTAAATTAAGTAAGAATCCTCGATCAACAATTGCTGAATTTTTACACAAAATTCGTCAAAATAATTATTACCTCTCTCCATTAAAGCTTCTCAATATGATCAATTAGATTCAATAAAATCAACTTATTTATTCTATATTAAATTAAACTTAATAATAATAATAATAAGACAAATACTAAAAACAAAAAAAAAATCTGACTAAGGATGATAAGCTTCAGCTATTCGTTTTAATTCAATTAATTGTTGTTCAAGTAGTCCAATATCTTTATCAATTGATTTTAATGTTGCATTTTTTGATATCCATGTGTGTATAAGATCAGCTACAGAAATAACTACTGATATACCAAGAATTTTTCCACTTATTGTACCAGCTGTTTTAGCACCAGTTGCAAGAGCACCAGCTAATGATGGTAATTGTGCAACTAATTCCGCCCACGTACCTAATGTTGAAGCTGCTTGAATAGCTTCAGATAATTGTAAAAAATTTATTCCAGCTCTTGATACTGAATAACCAAGTGAATAAACAGTTACAAGCCATGCTGTAATATCTCTGATATTTGTTTCACATACTTTCATGGCTAATGCATCTTCTTTTACCATATCGACATATTTTGTTCGAAGACGTTTTTCAATAAAACCTTCTGTAATAGTAGTTCCTATAAATAAAAAATAAAGATAAAAAAATCTACTATAAAAAGAAAACTAAATCGAATAATAAACATACCAAGACTTGTTGCAGTACCAGCAAGTAATACTGGAACACCAATAAGTGGAAAAACAAAACATAAAAGTCCACCAATAATCGATGCTGAATTACCAACTGTATTAGAAATTTTACAATTCATAACATGTTTAGCCATACGAGCTCGAAGATCTTTTAATCCTTCTATTGTTATCGCACGTCTTTCAAGAAATTCTTTTAATGGTTCTATTGATGGTGGTTCAATAACTGCTGGTGCATCAGGTTGTTGTTCATCAATCATTGCTTTTAATTCAACAAGTGATGGATATGTTGGAAATTTAGCTAATGCTTCATTTAGTCGTTTTCCTTCATCGTTAATATCTGTTGTATCTTCGTTTAAAACTGGATAAAGTTCATCTGATGTAACTATAGAAGTTACATTAGGATTATTTTTTTCGATGCTTTTTGATGGTAATGGCATAAGACCAGCACCAATCAATGCTTCCATTGCTGAAGTCGTCGTTTTTAATATATATCTAAATATAAGATTCGTTTATTTTATTTTGTTATAGATTAAAACTTGTGTACTTACTTTTTTATATGTATGTTTTTTTATCTGTGTGTCCTTTTGCTCTTTTTTTTCTATATCGAATATAAGAATCAAATGGTGTAATTTATTAGTAAACTTTATATATATATTTATGATGTTTTATTTCTTTCTTTTCATAAAAGTTTTATATTTCTCTGATAGGCATCACACTGATCAATGAGTCATTGTGAACATAAAACCCACGCATTCGTTAACAGCAGCCTTGTGCTTTATATGTGGGCGTCGTTCTTTATTGTTCTTAATCGTTTATTACTCAAGAAAGCAAGAAAAAAACAATATTACTTCTACTATTGCCTTCGTAATTTCAAGGTGATGACGCATGTAGATTTGAGTCATAGAAAAAAAAGCGAATGAATGAATCATGTCTCATTCGGTCATAGAGAGAGAGAAAGAGAAAGAGAAAAAACTTGAAACGCTCAATGATTAATCTCCATGTAATTCAAAAAATACTTTGATTGACAAGGTTCACGTCTGGGTGATTCAACTAATATAAGATCAACTATTTAAAAAAGAAACCTTGGAATGAATCATAGATGCACAATTTTACAGGAATTTCTGTTTGAACAAATTTTAAAAATTGAGGCTAACAAAAATCTATCTAATAAATATTATGATTCATCTTAATTTTTTAGTTGGTTCCGTTGTTTTCCAATCATTGAAAATATTTGATATTTCATTAAATATAATTGTTTTTTTGTTCAAAATTATTTCATATGCCATGTTTCTTTCAATTCTTATTTTCGTGAAAAAAAATATGTGCTGATTATTTTTTTTTTGAAGTTTTTGCTTCTGGCAAACATATTATAACATGGTTTTATATTACATACACTTCAAATAAATGTAAATTTCATTCTCATATATCATCATTAGTTTCGTTTACTTATTTTTTTTTTT
>CAJNOL010002662.1:0-29055 GCA_905250125.1 Rotaria sordida | reverse complement strand
TGCAACATACATACATCGACTCAGTTTTTTGTGCTGATTTCAAATATTTTCATTTTTTCGATCACAAGCCTGACTATTCAAGAGAAAATCAATCAAAAATCAGGCAAAAAATTTTTTTTTGTAAACTACTCACTGTTTTTGCTATATTTTCAATATTATAGTATCCTTTGAAGATTTATGAAATATCGTAGAATTACAGAGCACGACTTGGACTATCAGAATATATAGAGAAAAAATTTCCTAAAGCTTTTTATAAAATATTAATAACACGGCGCACGAACTTTTTCTTCAACCTAATAATATACAAGATGGCAAAAAAGTCACTTCATCGAAAAAAAATTTGAACATCTCCATTACGACACGAGCAAACGAGCTGATTTGTTTTTATCGATGATGGAGGCATGTTCAAGCTTTATATCCATAAAGACATGCCTAGAGAGATCCTTTGTTAAGTATTTTGTTTTTTTTCTTATATACAAGAAAGTAATATTTTTCTGTTGAGACCAATAATGATACTTAACAAAAGGTCTCTCTGGGCATGTCTTTATGGATATAAAGCTTGAACATGCCTCTATCATTGATAAAAAAAATCAGCTCATTTGCTCAAGTCGTAATGGAGATGTTCAATTTTTTTTAGTAGCATGACTTTTGGGCCATCCTGTATTTTCCATCATGCTCTAAGTAAATCGATGATACTTTATGAAAAAAAAATGATATTTTTTTATTTTATAAGTTAAAAACACGTTCATTGAGTTTGAATAAGCGGAAAAATTTACGCTATTTCTCTTTTATTTTCTACAAGAAAGTTTTTTCTTATCGTATAGTTATATATTTAGTTAGAACGTCAAATAAACACTAGTATCTTAAAAAAAAGTTAATATTTTTAAGCATTATTACTGGAATATATTCGCATGGTTTGGTATTATTTAGCATTAGAATTATTTAATGCGAAAATATGTTAACATTAAATTAACGTTATTTGTATTTCTAATACATTTGTCATTTGCAATTAGGTTTCGAAAAGTTCAAGCTCAAACGTTTCTGATAAAAGAACGACTTTTTTCTTTTATGGAGAATTGTTTTCTCGGCTTAGAAGTCTCATTCTCAAAATAGAACACAATTGTTATTATTGGAAACTTTGACTTTGAACTCTTCAAAGTCTAATCGCAGGTAGTAGATGTGCTGGAATTAAAAATAGTGCTAAATTGATGCTAACATCTTTGCATTAAATTATTTTAATGTCAAGTAATACCAAAGAACTAGAAATAATTTTAATATTGATGTCTAAGCATAAAGAATAAGTATTAATTAATGTTAATACGATACTCTTCTGTCAACTATTGTCTTATAAATATACAGACAAGGAAGATGTATGCGAAAAGTTTTTTCATCAAAGATGTAATACTTTGAGAGATATGAAAAAGGATATGACATTATCTTCCTTTTCTTATTGTTACTAAAATCTTTGACGGTAGTGTAAATTTTTTATTTGAGGTTGAAAAAACTTTTTTTTTTCTAATTGAAACTATAATACTTAATATTCTAAAAGATTTCAGAGAGCAAGATTCATTTAGCGTATCTGAGCAAAAGCGAGATAGTAAGAAAGATGAACATGAATACAGGTGAACTTACTACTTTTCGAATACATATATTTAATGAATCTTCTTTGCTAACTGGTGTTTTATCCAAGTTTTCTTGTTTGAAGGGGCGAACTCAATCTATGGAAGGATGTTATCTCTTTTACCCCGATGCTGGATAAAATACTTGGTGATTTTTATTGAAATAATCAATACTCTTCCCTTCACTCTCACAAAATATGCAGAAAGAAAGACGATGTTTTTAAAGAATCGACAACGAACATACAAGAGATTACTCAATCGAGTTCATGAAAACTATAACATAGTTGTAAAAAAAAATTTACCATACCAAATTTAGTTAGTATTTGTTTTCTACTCACTACAAAGAAAGCTTTCAAGTGATTTATCTCATTTAAGTTAATATTTTATTTAGATAGAGAATATTTCATTGTAAGAAAACGTTAACAGAATTAGTTTAGTACGATTTCTTTCAAGAGTTATGAATTTGTTCGTTCTCTTCTCGAGGAATTATTATTACTAAGACTGGTTGATTCAAAAGCTAATTTTTTTCTTATTATATTTTTAATTATATACTAGTCTCAACATGATATTCACAATGTGCAATCTTAACAAACAATAGATAATCAACTTTTCTTGTAACTACTTGAGTCGATAGAAAATGTGCTTTATTTAGATGTTTACTGAATATTGAATGATCTTGTTAAAGTTACTTTAATATTACATACGCAAATTTATCATCCGAATAAGTTCTTCTTTGTTAACAATCGAGGACAAAAATGATGGTCTTACATATTTAACAGCTAAAAATAAACTATCTAAAGGTTTCAAATGATTTTCTAATATCAAATGATTTTTTTAATTTTAAACTCGAGCTCATCGTTTAGAATTAAAATTTTAATGAAAAATAAGAATTAACTTTCATCAGTCGATCCTTCCTAAATTGTAAGACTCCTTTGTGATAAAAATACGAGAAATGCATTTACTTGAACCTTTTTAATAATTAACAATGTTTTGAAATAAACAAGTCTTATCAAATGTAATTTGATGAAGTAGCTTGATATCAAAACATTATCTCGTACTTTTTCTTCTCATAAATACTCTTGAAAAAGAAGGACAGACTGATAGTATCAAAAATTCTCTGAAACTATTTACTAACGGAATGAGAAGATATATGCAAAGGATTATCGAAAGTTATTATAACGATCTATATTGGTTTAATATCATGCAGCTTCTAGCTGCTTTAATCGATCAATATATTTATTAAACTCAATGGGATGTGGGTGTGGGTGCGTGCTTGACTGTGGGCATAGGCATAGGTATTGGTGTCTGAATGTGGGCAAATAGATGCGAAAAAGTAATTCCACATTGTCTCCACCTCGATTGACAATACCTACATGGAAAAACTTCATTGGATTCCTGAATTTTTCTCGAGGATATAGGTGCCAACGGTGCGTTTTATGTAATCCCATGGAAAAACGAACCACATGTGTACATAGAGCAAATTCTGAGCGTTCAAGCGATTTTAATAAGACAAAAAAAATTAGCACAACATCTTTGATCAGTAGCTATGTTGACTAAAAATGTCTTTAAAAAAGTGAAATTCTTTAACATTTGTAGATATATATATATATCCTACAGTTTTCTTTCTTTCCCATGATGAGAATCACACCCCAAAGATAATAAATTTCCTGTCATTTGTATTCTTCTTATATCGTATAATTATAGATTATGTTTTACTAAAAGTTTGATATCATTGCTTTTTGAACATGATATATTCATCGACAAAGAAGACCTTTAAAATGTTTACACTACGAAATTCCTTTAAAAAAAACAATAATACTTCAAATTCATTAATTGTAATGGATTCCTTTTTCCTTGTATTATTGATACAGAACCTCTTGTATTAGATTTATTCTGCAATTAAACATCACTTGTTTGTTTTTATTTAGGAAAAGATCAACAGCATATGCAATAAAATACAATTACAAACGATCTATCACCAACTCGTATCAATAGTACTTTTCTCGGCTGACAGTTGCTAGATGACATTCTTCTCAGGATGGATGATGAAGTTCGGCAGTACCCACTATCCAGAAATGGGAAATTCAACAGTAATTGAGGTGGAATTCGAGAAATTTAAAGCTTTCTACAACAAGGACGGCTCAAAAAACTGGTACATACAACCCCACTGTTGAGGCTACAATGATTGGCACATACGATCCTGATGTGAGTGTTTCAAACACTGAATCTCACTTGATTTTTCTTGTATTGCCAATTTCTAGGCGGTGACTCTTATCTTATATTTTTTGTTTGAAAACAAAATGCTCTCAGGTGACTGTCACAATATAGCTGTAACGTTTTAATCATTCGTATCATAAAAAACAACTGAAATATGATTTTCGACAACCTTTCTTATCTTCTTACATTTCATTGATCATTATTAGTTTTATTATAAAAAGAAACAATAACATATGATACATCATATAATATTCTTTGTATTAATACAATTGATCAACACCTTTTCTACGTATATACGATAAAATCAAACTTAACTATCATGAAACTTTTCTCTTCTCCGTTATTATTTTTACTACTACTATTAGTATGGATATCGGTATTATCAACAGGTATGAAAGCTATGTAAAAAAAACGCTTGCTGTCTTTTTTAAACTATTTTTTCTTATTGTAACTTCATTTTTGAAATATGAATCATTCATTGTTTTTAAACAACATAAAAACGAGAACCATTTTGTAGCTGCCGTTATTAAATTGAGCACATTGTATAAAAGGAATCTGATAGAAAAACAAACGATTGAATTATACTTTCGTCTTGTCTATGTTTTCATTGTAAAAATTGATAGATTGCATCATTATATAAATGTTGTTCTATTTATTTATTTTTTCTAGGAATCAATGCCAAAAAAAGAGAACAAAAACAACAACATAAAGATGCTTTGAAAACATACGATGACAACGAGAGTTTTGATGTAAAAGAAAAAGAAAACAATAATGATGATGATTCTATGGAGACCAATCGAGATCATCGAAATCGTTTTCCAGTTAAAAAAAATAATAAAAATCTAGATGATTCAGATGAATCATTATCACCAAGAGATCGAAATAGAGAACATGGAAAGAAACATAAATATATGAAAAAATGCAAACATGGGAAGAAAAATAAACATTCAAAGCATGATCTACCTTACAACCGCCATGTGAAAGATCGTCACCGTAGTGGTAGACATTGTCGTAAACATCATCATTATCATGAAGACAGAAGTCATCGAGATAGAAGACCAAGCCATCGACGATATGGAAATAAGGATGAAGATAGTGAAGAAGAATTTTTCGATACCAATAGAACAAACAAAGGTCGTGGAAAAGGTCAAAATAATAGAGACAATGAATCACCAACTCACCGACGTGGTGAACGTAGACGAAATCCTAAACATAACAATGATGATAATGATTCAAGCCGAAATAAAAACGACCAAGATGATAACGATGACCTTCAATCATAAACAATACATATTAATTGAAAAACAAAGAAATATTTCTTTGAGCTGTAATTTAAAAAAAAACAGCATATATTCTCTAAATCATTAATAAATATTTTATTTCCCGAAAGAATACTAACAAACCTTTCTTAACTGACAACACAGTCAAACATGTGTAGTTGCTGGAAATTATCAGAAACTAGTATTCACTTACAAGATATTTTTTAAGCCAATGTACATAATGTACAAGCTTTGAAGTTATTTTAAACATAGTAGCGTATTGAAAATACAAATATAAAAACACCATTTGTTACGTTTGTAAGTGAAACATGCGAGAATCTTATCATTACAGATGCTTAAACATGATACTTTTTACTTTTCCTGCACAACATATGACTCGCATGTGACAGTCAAAGTATTTGTTGCGCGTATTTGCAAGATAGCCAGAACTTCATGCAATTGTGCGTGTTAGAAGAAAAACATTATATTTACGATAGCTTTAACTAAAATGACTCTGCGTTGGTATCTAAACTTTTTTTATGTGATAGTGTGCATGATGTTATATTTAGGAATTTAGATTTTTGTTTTACATTAAAAACCTGTAGCAAAATCCCTCTAGGATTAAAATGCAAAACGCGATATAGTTGCTCTTGCGAATCGCAGGAAGATTACTTATTTCTATCTCGTTTGGGACACATGTCCTCACCATTTTTCTTACTTAATCCTCCAAAAATATAATACGGAAGTAAATCATACCTTAGAACGAGACGTTATTGATATACAGTCTTTGATCGTATATCAACAATGTCTTGCACGGTCTGTGACGATAAGGGGACGTTCCTAAGGTGGCTGTCTCGGCCTATGATGGTCTCTGACTAGCGACTGTCATGTTTTGTAATGGGTTTTCAGGATATCCGTCACGGTTAGTGGTGGGTTGCCACTATGTGTAGGAGGGGCATCAAATCCATATTTCTACCCCATATACTTCAACACTCCTTTTAGATTGTGTTTCCCAAAAAGAACTTACTCTTAAATAACCGCACTATATTGACTCAAAAACTGATTCAGGTGGGACATAGAATGTAAGTGTGGATGTGTGGCTGTGGCTCCGGATGTAGGTGTGTGGAAGTGGGTGTGGGTGTGGGTGTGAATGATAATCTTCTTTTCGCAATTACCCACACCCAAACTCTTCTCGGTTACTATAGTGATGCGTTGCGAGTATTGCTACTATTTCATATAGACCTTTCATAATTCGTCTATGTTTTGAAAATCTTTAAGTAATAGAAAATAGTAAGATGACACAATATTTTGGCTAATAACGACAGTAACAAATAGATTGAATTGAATTTCTTCAAGTCGATATAAATGAAACACAGTTTTTTTTTGTTTTTGTTGAGTCCCGCGTCCCATATGAAAACTTTTCACTGCCCTTGCAAATACTTGACATTTGGAATCAAATTTAGATACTTCCTTATACAATTCAAAAATCGACAGTTTTCAGTGACATCTATTAGTATTATTGGATTTGCACGGAGACACTTAACGATATTATTAAAAATTACTTATTAAAAAAGCCAAACTAAATTCATAGATGAATTAGTAAAGAAACTTTATATGCATCGTATCATTGCTATGATCATATTTAACGAATCAAATATGTGCAACGATTGACAGCATGTAGTTGCCTTACCTTTGTTTTTGCGCTCTCTCATTAATGTACATGCGTAATTCCATTTTATTAAAGGAAAAGGAAGAAAAAAAAACATAATTTCTTTTTATATGCACATCAAAATATTTACAAAAATTGTTTCCTAGCACTATGATTTTTAACGAATTTCGACTAACGGCAGACTTTCTTCATGCATCTGCCATATTATTATTGATTTTTAATATTATCAAAACACGATCATGTTATTCAATTTCTGGTATAACGACGATACTCTATGTGATTACATTCTCATGTCGTTATTTGGATTTATTTTTGTTTAACTTTTATTCATCAAATATTCTTTTAACATACAATACTATCGGCAAAATCTATTTTCTTATCTCAAATTTTCTTATTCTTCTTCTTATTTATGGTTTATTTAGAAAGACTATTGATAAATCCCATGAAACATGTCCAATCTTTGTTTATATCATATGTGCTCATGTTTTAAATTGGAGTACATGTTATTTCATTGGTTACAGCAAAATTGATATGGAATACTTTTGGCGATTTTCAATTTATTTAGAAATGTTAGCTATTATTCCTCAATTAAGTTTAATATATAAACAACAAACAATTACCAAAACAATGACATATTATTTAGTAATGTTAGGATCCTATCGAGCATTTTATATTCTTAATTGGTTTTATCGTTATAAAATGGAACAATTTTGGGAACCGATTTCTTTCTATTGTGGATGTATTCAAACAATAATTTATATTTATTTTTTCATTTGTATCTATCCACAATTAAACAATGAAAATCAATGTCAATCAATTGATGTTACCAAAGATCTTATTAGTAGTATTGATATCAAAGAAAATATCGATCAACAATCAAAACAAGATATACCTATGATTCATGACGTCGTTTAAAAGAATTTAAAGTATTCTTATATTACTTGAATATATTCAATATTTAATGAACTTATGCTTAGTATGAATAGATATTAATATTCTAATGCATTCCCTCAATATATCTTATGAATAAATGAAAAATAAATAAAAGACAAAAGCTTAAAAAGTTTATGTAGCATATTCAAATTTGCTGTTTAATTTGTCTCTGTCTGTACTTTTGAAGTAGATATCTCTATGAATTTTACATCGTTATATATACACACATTTATATATACAAAAAAACAAATCACTCAAATCAATAATGTAGTTCTATGTGTTGTTAGAAATTTATATGGTTGCATCTCTCTACATTGCTTACCTCTTATTTTCTTATAAATGTTCTTGCTCTGTAATGTAAGGATCTAAAGATCACCAATTATTACAAAATAAATAAAAAGACAAAAAAAAAAACAAGTCACTCAATTTAACAACCATTGTTAGTTGTCGGACAAAGAGTATGACCACTGTTATGCGGCTTGGCTGACTTGATTTCTCTCAATGTTAATACTTCTGTTGATTTGATTGCTATAAATTCTTTACTTGCGGTGTTTTTTGCTATTGAATTTGAACAGCTGTTATTCTGCTTAATTTCAGTTATATTCCGTTGAGTATATAAGAGTGTTGAAGTATAGGGATAGAAATTTGGGTTCTCCATCCTCTCCACAGACTGTGAGCGACATAACTGCAAGATGAAAGTCCACCACGATGTATGATAGTTGTTCTATACTTTTCTTTCGTGCTCACTGCAATGTATTATGATAAATATATTGTATGATCGACATTCGTTAATAATATGTAGGAATTCATAAACCGAAATATATATTGATTAATCCCCTATTTTACAATGCTAAAAGTTATTCTGTATCACACATAAACATGCTGATTATCGTAAATTGGATTGATTATTGTATATTCAAGCGAAAGACACTTAATTTGCCTATGTTAGTGCATACTATCAATACGATGCATGTTGGATATTTTTTTATCAATTAAGTCAATTAATAAAGTTCTATATACTTTGCAATCAAGCTTCTATGGAATTTTTTGAGCCTGATTTTCAAAAGTAGATATTAATGCGAACAGTAGTGCATCTCCGATGATTTTAATTGAACTTGATTGTATAATAATTTCGCTAAAGCATATGACTAATGTAACTAACTTTAGTAATCGTGTATTGAAACATTTTGTCGCTTGAATCGATGACAAAAATTCATTTGTTCTTGATTTAGTCTCATATATATGTTCTACTTCAAGTACATCTATTGTTTCCTGTGTTTGAACAATCTGACATATGTATCTTCATCAAGCTGATATTGACTCGATTTAATCTTGTACAAAACCATCGGTTCAGGATTTTGAATGATTTCTTACACCACAGTCGCAACGTTGACTTAAGCATAATTGTGTCAATTCTATAGAGAAAATTGAAACTTGATCTAATATCACCAATGATTATTAATCAAAAGAATCAATTTAGTTATTCTAAGGAGTTATTCAAAAGTGTTGTTCTGCAAGATACAACTCGACCTTCTATTAAACAATGTGTGCTTGCTTCAAAGAATTGAATCGTTAGTCCAATGATGTTGTTAGAGTTCTCACACATCCATTTATGTTTAAAATAAAACAAGGTTTGAGATACAAAATGAGGGACAATAAATGCGAGAAAAATATTATTACTATCAGCTAAAGTATATTTATACACAGACAATGTTCATTATCCAATCTGCTTGATGAGGTCGTTGTGTTTTAGTATGAGAATGCACATGTACCATAATGCGACTTGTATTTGTCGGTAAATGAAACGCACGTGCTAAGGGACCATTATTACATAAACTATACTTCAAAACTCGATCGCGCAGATTCAAAGCTTTTTCATCTTGAAAAAAAGGTCCATGAGAAAAAAGAACACCATATGCATTTCGTAAATTATAAGGTTTATCATTGAGTGTACCGTAGAGTTCTGGTGTCAAAACTCTCTCCATCACCATATGATCTGATGTACACTCTTCATTATCATTACATGCAATCTGAGATTGTTCAAAGACTTGAAGACGAAAACTTGTAGAAAAAGTTTCCATTCCATTTGGTGCAACTGAAAAAACGAGAGGTAACGGAGATGCTACGGTAGCAAAACTCAAGCCACGTACTTGTGGCATGTTAAAGACATAACCAATAGATTGACCAAGGCCAATAATAATCCAAAAAATGGCTCCAATAGTTGCAAGTGAATATCGTTGCTTATAGATATGTCTCGTTTTTTGTTTGGGTGACAAGAGTACATCGCGACCACAAATCATTTCTCGTACTCTACTCTCAGCTTCAGGTGAAAAACCTGTTGGTCGATCCATTTTTTCTGGATTCTCAAATGTACCACCTAGAATATCCCACAGTGGTAAATCACCATAGTTTTTACTATGATCACGTTTATTACGTAGATGATGAATTCGATGAGCTTCAGGACGTTGAAAAAAATAGCCTAACCATTGTGGTGTCTTGATATTCATATGATAGAAATATTCACCAAAAGCAGCAAAAGCTGACAACCAAACAGTTGATTCTCTAGTAAGACCAAGTACCGGATAGACTAATATTGTCATAATGATTGAATCGATGAAAATTTCTTGAGGAGCTTTATAAAATGATGTTATTGCCTCGATGCGTTGTGCACTATGATGTAATTGATGAAACCACAGCCACATGAAATAGACATTATGTCGTACACGATGAAACCAATAGAAGATCCACGTGTGAATGAGGTAAGCAATAATGCCACCCATCATCGGTGAAACAAAGTCACGCAAATGAAATAAATGTGCATCGGGTAACCAATTTTCCCATGTATAAGTACCGACAACAACTATTAATAATTGAGAAAAATTAATGAGTAGAACACGTTTCCACCAGCCTGGTACATATACTAATGGTTGATCGGGAAAGAGACGTTCTAACACCATTAGACATCCTAATCCACTGATTATAATCACTAATCCAAGTAACATTTTCTCTTTATATCTTAAAAAAAAATAAAATTATATATATAAACAAACGTCTACTCATTGAAACTTGCATTCAATAGACGAATGCAAGTTTAGTTGTATTTACATGTTTAAAAAATATTTACGCTGAACAAAAAAAAAAAGTGTCAAGATGATGAAATATTATAAAGGTTTACTTTTCAAAAAACATTTGATGATCTCAGACTACAGCATCATTTTTTTTCATGTTCGTCGGCTCCGACAAACATACACAAATGTAACAAGCTCTGCTTTTCTCTTGCTCTTATTCTGTTCTTACACGTAACATACGTGGCAAGGATGATTTCATATATGATTCATACACACGCATAGAATTATTGCACAACAACATGTCATATAAATATTTCTTCATATGTTTTCTGTGCAAAATAAATGTGCCCATTTTGCTTTACATTTTTTTCGTCATAAACATGACATCATCAACAACTTCTACAAAGTGGTATACTGTACGTCAATTAAAAATCTTTCAATTAATATTTGGTTCCTATCTAACGATTCATTTTGCATATTTAATTCCTCATGTAACAGAATTATTTAGTCGTAATGGTATGATTGCTGATCCAAAATGGAATCCAACATATGGTTATTTTCCAAATATTCTTCATTGGATTGATTATTCTCCTAAAATTTTGACTGTTTTTATTATTTTTTTGACATGCTTGTCAGTAATATTTGCCTTACGACTTGTTGCACCACGTCTTATTGCTTTTCTATTGTGGTATGGATGGGCATGTCTTTTAAATCGTAATGTACTTATTTTGAATCCTGGCATTCCTTACGTAGGTTTACTTCTTTTAGCATTTAGTCTAATTAATTTTACAAATTCACAAAAAAATGATAAAGAAAATAATGAACTTGAACTTAATCCACGAGTATTTCCTTGGCTTTATTGGGGAAGTTGGATTTTGTATGCATTAGGTTATACAATAAGTGGCTTACACAAATTACAATCACCTAGTTGGATTGATGGTAGTGCGTTGAGTCATGTCTTAAAAACTCCTTTATCACGTGATAATGCTTTATGTCATTTTTTACTTGAAGCAAACCCAATTATTCTTCAAATATGTACCTGGACATCACTTTTTGTGGAAATTTCGTTTGTTCCTCTCGGTCTCTTTTATCATACGCGTAAACTATATTGGTTTGCTTTTCTTGGTCTTCATATTGGAGTTTTACTACTCGTCAATTTTACTGATCTCACAGCCGGAATCTTAGCTATGCATTTCTTTCTATTTGATCCTCGTTGGTTGTTTTAAATAAACATCTCGTTATCTCTCAAACAATTCTAAAATAAAATCATTATTAAGTTACGTTGAGTGATCTTGATGAATTTTTAAAAGCAAAAGAAAATAATGTGATAAATGATTAAAAATTTTTCTCAACAAAATAAACATTGATCTGGAAAACGAACTTGAAACATCTTCCTTATCATTTCTAGAATGATATTTCAAAGTAGCACTAGTGATATCCAATAATCAATTAGTAATTTTTAAGCAGAAATTTATTTAACAGTTGAAACAGTTGTTTTAGTACCTTTTATTTACAGAAGAAATAACAAAAAAAAAAGAAAGTAGTTTTTTGAACCTTCAATAGCATGAGAACTATAGATCTGAGGGTCCTTTCAGATTCGGACCCGGATCCAAAGTTTTATTTTTTTGTCGAACTCGGTTACATGCTTATGTGGATCTTGCTATCCAGATGAGAAATACGTCAACAAGATATAACTGCAAATTGAAGTTTTTTTCTGAGACTAGCAAATAAATAACTAAAAAACCTTGATTCTTTCCTCGTTCATGTATACGAAGGATGCCAGATATTGATAGAAAAAATTTCGGATTTGGATCCAACCGGATCGGATCGATCCGCAGATTCCAAGTGCGAACAGTTGTTACATATCCTTTGTTACTCTTAAATAAGAATAGATATCGTAAGAATTTTTTCATTGTTTTAAAACATGTTTAATGCCATTTTGTTTTTAATAAAACAATACAATGAATCGTTTGACTATCAAGAATCAAGCACCAATTTGATCTAGACGATGTGTGAAAGATAAGTTTTTATGTTGAATTATTTATTACTCATAAACAAGAACATATATCCTAACAACTTGTTTTTGTTTTACTGTTTTGAAATATTTTTAATACCATTTTATTTCAGATAAATTAATACGGACATTTTGTGAGTAGGTACGGGTGTGGTTGTCGGTCGTAAGTATATGGATGTAGTTGAACAGAAGACCCATTCCATGCCATTTACAAGATAGTCATATCAATTTATTTGAAATAAAATGCTATTAACTACACTTCAAAACAGTAAAAACAAGTTGTTAAGATATCTGTTCTGGTTTATGAGTAATACATGATTCAATATAAAGATTTATTTTTCAGACATCTTCTAGATCAAATTCATGCTTGATCCTGAACAATTAAACGACTAACCATATTATTTTATTTAAAAACAAAATGAAATCAAACATCCTTCAAAACAATGAAAAAATTTTACGACAAATATTCTTGTTTTATGAATAATAAAGGATTTAAAATAGGATGTTACTTTCCAGACATTCTATATAATTCATGCTGTAAAAATTTTCTGTTTCTCGATTGTATAATATAATATTAATTTGAATAAAAATGTTTTTAATTACGACTGCATTCAATTTATATTATTGCCTGAAGAAATATTCGAAAGAGTATCAATATCTTGTAAATTTCCTGTCGTCAATTGATCAGTCTGAATATTTGTTGTTGAAGAAGCCAACAAGCGTTCTTGTCTCACATTTTCCTGTTGAATCATTGTTTGTTGTATTGAATACGTCAAACCTGGATTAAGACTTAATACATACGGTAACATTGTTTTTGGTATATTGTCAAAATCGATGATTACTTTGATATACATTGTATTATCACGTATATATGTATTTTTATCATTTTGCAGCTTTGTTAATGGAACAAATTTTGGTATACCACTAGCAATATTCATATCCGAACGTGGTCGTTGAAAACTATTTGATTTAATATCAGGTTTAAATGAATCAATGATATGATTTTGTTGATTACTTTGATCATAAAGACAATATATTACTTTATAAGCAAATGGAAATTTTAAAATAGCATCATATTCACCACGCATAAGAACAAAAAATAATGACATATGTGTTCGTCGAGCATTACCATCACCATTTAAATAAAGTCGAAGACACATTTTATAACCTGTCGATGATGAATAAAAAGGTGGAGAATAAATTGATGTTTGTCTATCCGATTGAGCGGCTGCTAAATAAATAAATACATATGTAATAATTTCTAAACAACTTACTCAATACTCTTAAAATATCTTCTCAGCACTAATAACTTTTTCGAGGACATATACTTATTCATGCAAAAATAAACTTTATGAATGTTTATTTATCGACGACAGATATAAGGACATATCATTGATCTCTCACATGCCAACAAAATCTTTAATATCCTTATTATCTAAATATTTGGAAAAATAATAAATATGTTATTGAATACACATATGAAAATATTAATCATCAAAGAAATCTTCAATAAACAGAGGAAAACTAGTGATGATAATAATACAGATATTCATTTGATAATCAACGATAATTATTCAATTAATATTAATTCAAAATTTAAACAATAGAGTTCTGTATTTTTAGATTTGAAAATAAACTTTTTTGTTCTTTTTTTTTTTTTTTTGATCCCATAAAAATGTTTTAGATCGACTAGTATTTATTTGAGCAAGAAAAATATTGAAATGAGCAATAATTTTTAAACAATAAAAAAAAAAATTATTTGAATAATTTCGTATTATTAAATGTACAATAATTAATTTATTAAATAACAGTAGTAATTTCATATTTTAGCAATAAGAAAGAAAAAAAGAAAAAAGAAATTATTTTTAGTTACAATTCCACTTTCATTCTCAGAAATATATTGCGCTACACGTTGTGATTGAGCCATTTGTATAAACTATATATTTTATTATATAAAATTGAAAAAAAATACCTACTTCTAAAAATAAATGTGTTGGATCCATAAAATGTTGTTGTGCATATGGTATCTATTTTCCAAAAACTAAGAACCTTCTTGTTATCACACACACGTAGATATATATATATATGTATCTGAGATAATGGAATATATCTGAATGATCACATGAAAGGAAGAAATGAAAAATCCAAGAAAAAGCAATATGGAAATATACTTGAAAGAAAGAAAGAGAACAAACACACATATGTATAGTATAACACAACTCTTTTATAGCATATCTTTGGAATTTACCATAACAAAATGAATCCATATTGCCCCGTTTTATATAAAATTTACCTTTAATTTAAATAAATTATTGCTCATTTAAATTAATTTCTTGCTCAATTAAATATAATTCTTTTAAATCCATAAAATTAGTTTCCATATTGAACTCTTATGCCAATGAATGAGACAAGTGTTATTAATCAACGTTGATTATTATCTCATTTCATCACATCTAAACGAAAACCAGAGTGTTATAGTGAAAAACTTAGAAAACAGTTGATCTGTCATCTGAATAGCGGATAAAAATTTCTTAATTGCTAACCCATTTTTTCTTGTACATCGTTTATTTTCCATACAAATGTTCCATCATATGAACTCATTTTCATATCATTAAGTTTTTGTCCCATTGATTCAACATCTTGTTGAAGAACTTCTTGATTGATTTTGATGCTATCTAAGACTTTATTTTCTTCTTCAATAGATATTTTTAGTGTTGATAATTGTGGTATCAAAGAATCGAGTGTATTTTTATGATGAATAGATTCAGTATTGACACGTTGTATATCACTATCTAATGTTTCAATACCATCTGATAGAACATTGACTGTATCATCGATCTCTTGTAATGGAATCGTCATATTATCTGTAATTTGACGATGATCTATTGTTGTCTGTGAAGGAATCTGAAGTTGATTGCACATGACCTGTGATACTATTGATTTCAGATGATGAACAAAATACATTAAAATGTTTTGATGTTGTTCACTTAGATAATGTTGAGAAAGATTTATGCGAAGGATCTAAATAAGAAATTTTATTAAATAAGAAAAGAAATAAGTATAAATGTACCATTTCTTGACATCCGAATTCTTTTAATGGACAATCTACAATGATTTTTTCACAATGATATTGTATATGTCGATCAAGATTGTTAACTGAATTAAATTTTTGATTACACGCATGACATATCGGATTTGGATGATTTTGATCAAGATGATTCTTCAAGAGAAATATCAAACAATAGAAATGAATGAAAAAAAAAATGAATATTACCTGATAGATGTTCAACATACCAGTCCAATTACAAAGTGAACATACAATTGTCAATGTCATCATATCATTTTTAAAACCTCGATCGATTAATAACTGAACGAGAAAGAAATTTTAATTGACAAAATTAACATAAATATTTTACTTTGTTTCGATTTGTTTTCTCATGACATTCAGAACATGTAATCATATCTCTTTTGAAAAAAACAAAGAAATTATTTAAAAAAAAAACAATTAATTAATATTATACATTATTTACCCTTCTAGTTCATTTGCACATGATTGACACATTCGATGAGCACAATCAATTAATTGTACAGGATCTCGCAATAGCAATAAACAATATGAACAAATATAAGTAGGGTTGAAAGATTCTGTATTTTGTACACGATACCCAACCATTTCTATGACACATAATCTAAAAGAAGTGTTGAAGTATATGGATAATTTAGACTTCCTCTTCCTAGACCGTGATAGACACTAGGCAGAGACCATATGTCAATAAAATCTCATTATAAGGGCTAATAGATTTGAGTAGAATAGTTCATCATTCAATTAAATATATTCTTAGACATGTGCTCAAGAATGAAATCAGTTAGGATTTCGATCAGTTAATAATAATTTCATTTCTGTTCCTTAGAAATTTTCAAATTAAAATATGATTAAGACTAATATGAATATTAGACTTGTACATGATAGAAATAACGGATTACCTAAACTACCATGAATTATTTATTAAACGATTAATTAAAAAATTGAATTAGCATCGTTTTTATCTTTGTATTGATTTCTATCGGCCGAATCTATTCTACATTGACAAACAATTTTATGTGGTTTTTTTTCAAAATAATAAATGATTTTCTCATGTTCAACAATCAATCAGTTCTTTTTATTTGTTGATATTTTCTCTTCAAAAAAATAATAAACAACCTAACAGTTCAATATCAGACATTCTTATAGATCGATTCACAAAAATTTATCTATGACAACTACTAATATAAATACAAATATACTCAACATTTTTAAGAACATAAGATAACATCATAAAATACAATTCTTATATTTGGCATGAAGATTAGAGTTTTCTCTGAAACTCTCTACAAACAGATATTTCTTCTGTCAAATGTCATTTGAATTTGACTTCTATTTTCTTAAATTATTTATTCATACAATCAATAGTTTCCTTTATTTTACACTAGTACATCTTTAATTTTAAATGATTTGCACAACTGAATGATTGGAACAAGAGAACGCACTATTTCGATATGAAATCGCAATTTATTGCTCAGATATCTATTTAAGAGCAAAAAAGATATCAAGAAACACAATTATTACGATTATTAATATGCAAAAGAAGGAATTTAACGTTTAGTTCATCTTTCAATTATGTCAGTGTGAAAAATCTTAAGAGTGAGTTTCTGAGAGAGTCAGACACCAACGATGGTGTGATATCTCAGAATTTCCTAATTTTTTTTTGATATGTTATACAGGATAGTGAGTTATGTACTTTCTTAAATTTTCAGTCCTATCTGATGAGTTTTCGAGGTGTAATCGACCAAACATGGTTCAGTCATTTTGTTAGTTTTCAAACATTTTTCTTACGTTTTTTTATATTTTTCATATAAAAATATAAAAAAACGCATGAATAAGGTTTGAAAATTAACAAAATGACTGAACCATGTTTGGAAGATTATACCTCGAAAACTCATCAGATAGGACTGAAATTTTCAGGAAGTACATAACTCACTATCCTGCACAATATATCAAAAAAAATCAGAAAATTCTGAGATATCACATCATCGTTGATGTCCTTAAGTGACTGATTTTCTCAGACACTCACTCTTAAATATTTTATTTTAAAATTATTGTCAGAATAATAATTACTCTATTTTGTATGAAAACTAATTTGTTCTAATATTATCTCGGACAATATAACATACGTAATCCAAACTATTTTTATTAAAATTAAAATAATTCTTTACAATACACCATTTTTTTTAATAAAAAAAAGTGTATTATAAAGGCACTATCTTGGTTTTAACTATATAGTTAACAGAAACCAGTCCCGACGAATTGTGATATGTGATCACTACTTAGGACAAGTTATTTATAAAAAAACAAATATATGAGAAAGGAAAAAGAGAAAGAGAAAGAAAAGTACTGAAGAAAGAGAATAGACGAGAAGAAAAATAAAGGAAGTCGGGAAAAAACCAAGTAAAAAATGTTTTTGCGACGTAACATTGCGTCTTTTTATATATGTTTTACCTGGACATGATAAGTAGTGTCTGGAAGCTGCGAGACGTTTTTAGTACTACGTATTTTTGTATTTAATAAAAGCAAATTATTTCGAATTTTCGCTGATAAGTGCACCTATTTGTGAGGGAACGATTTCAGCTGCTTTCTCCCGATTTAAATAATGCTTTGCCTATAAGATACTCAACAATATTCTGATAAAAATCGTAAAAGAATTTGGATTCCTATTGAACTTTGACTATGCTAACGAATATTCAACAAGTTTATTTTCTAGAAGGTCCTGTATGACCCTAGATATTCAATAAACTTGTATTGGGTGTGAATGAGAGTGAGGATGGAGTTTGAATTTTCTCTTCATCTGCCTTACTAACACCTACATCCTATATAGAGAAAGAAAGTTTTTTTTTTTATTTTCGATTAAACTAAAAACGAAATAATAATCAGAAATCATTCTCAGTTCGATTTTCTTTCTCTCATTTCAGAAATTGTCTAAATTTTTTTTACTATCAATTCTATGAATATCTTGTGAACATGTTTTAATTGTAAAGCAACTACAGTAGGAATATTCTAATGTTATATAATACGTAGCTAGATGATTTAAAATATATTGTTCAGAATATGCAAATTTTTCTTTCAAAATCTGTGTCAAAATAATTTATATTCAGAGTTTTGTAGTAACTAGTAGAAAATTCTCCTAGCAGGCAAGCTTTTAGGTACAGCTTATTAAAGACTTTTCTCTTTGTTGAGTTTCGAAATAAGATTGACAATATTTGAAAACTTTAAACGATTTATAAAATAATAAATTATCAGTAAACTTTCTCGACTGTATGACCAACATATAATGTAATTCGTTGTTCCATAATAATTTATATATGCTCTGGATCTAACATATTATTAAACTTCTTTCAGATAAACTATTGCTGCCGTGCTGCTCAAAATTTATCATTGATCAAAGAGATTTTTTCAGTGAGTAGTTGGCTATGAAATAATAATGTTTCAAATTGAAATAATTACATTTGAAGAGTATCGGTGAAGGTGTGATTAGAGTGGATGAAGAGAAGACCTATGCCTCATACTCGTCCGCTCTAATAAGTGTTAAAAATTTACCAGCATTGAAGTTTAAAAAAACTCTATATTGTGTAAGAAATTGCTCGTCGGATTTAAATAAATGAAATATATTCTGAAAGTAAAAACATAAACGCAATACTGAAGAGAAAAATTAGCTATCAAACAGAGAACAATGAGCACAAATACTTTATCAACTTCATTTCATAAGCCAGTTAATAAGGACAGAAAAATTGACGCATATGAATATGATGATGCTAGTAGGAAAAAGCTAAAATAGTTGAAAGTATCATTTTACACATGCGTCAATAATCAAAGGTAAAAATAGCGTTTATCAATATAATGACGCAAAAAGAAAAATAAAGTGTACAATGGAATGAAAATAAAAAATAATAATACAGTTCGTTGACAAGTGTACTATGTGACTTCTGTAGACGAATTAATGATCAATGCAATATACCTACGATTTTGCATAGAAATTTTAAATATTTCCAAGAGAGAGAACATCGTATATAGTGCAGGATTACTACATATTGAAATGATCGATTGTCTAAACAAGAAAAAGTATACATATAGACTTTTGAATGATGTTCTTTTTTAATTTTAAACTGTATTGAAAACTATCTAATTAAGATGAAAGTTCATAAACTAACGCAATGATATCTAAAGATCGAACAATATTACAAGAAAACAAGTCGGATCTAACGAGAGAACCATTCCAACTGTCATGATCGCTTTTTTTTAATGAAAACCAGTAGACCTTTTTTCTTTACAATTTGTGCAAGTTACGAACAAAAGAGAATTCCTATTAGTCTCATTTCGACAAAAACACAAGGATGAATATAAATGAAAGATTTATTATTGGAAATAACAGTAAGCTTGAAAAATCGTTTTTTTTTTCAGCGAACTAATGTCAGTAGATCTATCAATCATGCCAATGAATAGATAACAGATCCTCGCACTCTAAATATCTCTTAAGTACAAGAAACGTCATATGTACTATTGATGAAAAAAAAGAACAGACTACTAAATCAAAAGTATCAATAGTTCAATCATCGGAAATTATTTTTTTTACTGTCGAAAAAGACCATACAACTTCAATCATAAACATCACTTCGTATTGTGCAACTTTAGCTAGAATAAGGCAAAGTTTATTGAACTCTACTTCTAAATGAAATATACGATCGAGTAATGATATTTTAGATACGTTCAAGTGGCAATGAAATTCATTTTCTTTTTAATTCTATGATAGTTTATGAATTTATTAACTACTCACAAGTTCAAGAAGTAGATTGTACCATTGAAGTACGTCGTTTCATCTCTTGATCATTCTCATAATAATATTGAAAATCAATACTATCAATTGCCTATCATTGAGTAGTTTTTAATCAAAATAGAATTGAACAGTTAAGACAATTCCTTGATTGTTCTTTATTTACAGAGGAAAATACAAAAAAACTGAATAACAAAAAAAAAAAAAGTTTATAAACATTTATTTACACCAGGACAGTTTTATAATTCTGTATTAAACAAATTAATTTTTTCCTAACTATACAATTCATTGAATTCATTCGTCATACAATTAATATCATCATTAATATGATTACTGAACCAAATCTTTTTGCTTATGGTAATCGTTTAGTAGTATTCTTAATTGGTAGTTAACTCAATCCAAAGGGATAGCCGGAATTTCGTCTATAAGATTTTTTGCCAATAGGAGATTCGCCAATGGCAAAAGTCCAGGGAATGTGTTTGATGAAGGTAGGATGTACTTTTGCAAATTTTCACAAAATAATATTAACCCTTTCGCGCCTGGTGTCCCATATATGGAACGGCGAGGTTTTTCATTATCTGCCCATATTAATATAATTTCAAGTGCAATTTGATACTAGTATTTGAGAAGTTTTATCTATTACAAGGATAGAAAGACCAATAGTGATGATAATTTTACAGGAAATATGCATTTCTAATGTGAAGCTTTTAACGCTTCGTTTCATTTGTCAAATTTTCAAGCTTTAAAACTCAGTCAAAATGGTCAAGTTTCTTTCCATATCGACGTACTCTTGGCTCTTAAAAGGAAAGACAAAAAGAACGTGCATATAATTTCAACTATTCATGAGACAGAAATGACAATCACCGAACAAGTTAATCATCAAACAGGTCGTTGAATTGTAAAATCCATTTCTGTCCAAGACTACAACGACAATAAAGGACTTGTCGATCAATCTGACATGCAAATGTTGTTTTCCGAATCTGTGCACTAATCATTGAAGTGGTACAAAAAATTCTTTTGCTGTTTGCTTGATATCTCGCTCTTCAGTGTCTATGTACTATACAAACTGCAAATTGGCGAAAAAATTGTTCTTTCCAATTTTCGACTGTAAATAGTTCGAACGCTTGTGGAAGAATTCAGTGCTCAAAGATAGGACAGCCACTGAGATGCCTGTGCGCATAACACAGTACGACACTTTCCATCAAAAGTGGAAAGCTCGAGCGACGGACGAAGGTGTTGCTTTGTCTGCAACCATACGACCCGTGCTCCAAAGTAGGAAACAACAACCAGTTACGAGTGCAATGTTGGCTTATGCGTAGTGCCATGTTCTGAAACCTATCATACATTGAAACACTTAGAATTTCCAGCGGTTGAGAAAGCTACTTGTCCTTCCAGAAGCACGAGCTTTTTACAGACTGTGATTAAAACTAATTTTCCATTATATACGAACATATTTCTTACTGAAAAAAATCCTGGCACGAAAAGGTTAATATTGAATACATGTGAGAGATGAAGCTAATATTATTAGAATATATACCGGGTGGGCCAAAAGTAAGGAAACAAAAAGGGTATGCTATAATAAAGGATAATAAATTGTTAATGATATTTTTCATACCTTATATTGATGTAGAGAGCTAAAATTTTTATCACATATATATCCAGTTAAGATCTTTTATGTCTGAAAGTTTCAGCTTTCCACATCAATAAAAAGTGTAAAAAAGATCATTAACAATCTATTATCCATTATTATAGCATACCATTTTTGTTTCCTTACTTTTGGCCCACCCGGTATATATATCATAGCTTATACTTATCTATATAGTCAATATGACTTTTGTTAATACATATCTAATTCATAGTCGAATTGGCGAAACTTCAGGGAATGTATTGCCCATGAAAAAATGAACGATCAAGAATGCGTTCTGAATACGCTTTTTGTGTTCTATTGGAACCTATCCCTTGGATGTGAGGACAGTTTTTTTTCACGACAAAAAAAACCACCTTTTGACAATAGCAGAACTCTAACACGTAGAACACGTTCCTATACGATAAAACTTCATCCCTTGCAGAACGTGTTCTATGTGATCACGTTCTATTATAGCCAGAACGCGGTTTTGTTTTTGTGTAAAACCCGTTCTCATATCCAAGGGATGCGTTTCAATAGAATGGAAAAAAGCATCTTCAGAACGCATTCTCGATCGTTCTTTTTCATAGATTTTTTTTCATGGGCAGTGAAAATCCTATTGGCGAAAGTCTTATTGGTGAGATTCAGAGACACCCTCCATAGTAATCGATTGATTTCCTTCAAAATTCATCGTTGGAGAATTAGATACTTGTTGTCGTTTTTCAATTTCCTGTCGAATCATTGTTTGTTTGATTTGAGTTGTGAATGCTGGACTAAGATTAAACATATAAGGTAAAATTGTTTTTGGTGTATTATTAAAATCGATTGTCACTGTAATGAATATTATATCATTACGAACATATGGATTATTTTCTTGTTGAAATATTGTTAAAGGAGCAAATTTTGGTAGACCACTAGCAATATTCATATCGGAACGTGGTCGTTGAAAACTATTTGATCTAACATCAGGTTGAAATGAATCAATAATATGATTTTGTTGATTAGTTTGATCATAAAGACAAAATATGACTTTGAAACAGAATGGAAATGAAAGAATAGCATCATATTCACCACGCATAAGAACAAAAAATAATGATATATGTGTATTCTGAGCATTACCATCACCATTTAAATAAAGTCGAAGGCACATTTTATAACCTGTAGGTGACGAATAAAAAGGTGGAGAATAAATTGATGTTTGTGTTCTAGATTTAGCAGCAGCTAAAACAAATAAATAATAACTTAGAACTTGTCAACATGTGTTTTAAGTTTTAGCTACTTATGGAAATTTAGATAGAGTAACTTCATCAAGAAAAAAATTCAAGTTTAGAATTGATCAGCAATGTATGCAAAAAGATATAACTCAACATCTCGTACATTTTATGATAATAATACAGATATTCAGTAAAAAGTATAAATATCTCCATATTAATCAATAAGGAATTTACTAGAGCTGGCCAAGTACAAGTACGTACTCGCACTCAAAGTGTCGGTATTCATACTCGACAGAACTCGTTCTGGAATGTTCAAAGACTTTTCATTGAAATAAATAAAAAAATGAATCAGTCTAATACTAACTTATTTTTTCTTGTACATTAGTTATTTTCCATGTAAATGTTCCATCATAAGAACTCAAACTCATATTATTAAGTTTTTGTTCCATTGATAGTAAGTTTTGTTCAGTTATCTGTTGATTATGGTTAATACCATCTATAGAAGAATTTTCTTCTTCAATAGATTTCTTAAGTATTGTAGTTTCTTGAATGAAAGATTGTAGTTTATTATGGATCTGATCACGCTCAAGAGTCAGACGTTCAAGTTCATCAACTAAAGTTTTAATATTATCTAATAATATATTAGTTGCATTAGAGATTTTTTCGAATTCATTAGGATCCATATCTATTCTTTGATAAGAACCAATCAGAGAATGATTGTTCAGATTATTTGATAAGATCAAACTCATTTGACGAACAACATTAGCTAGGATTCTTTGATGTTGATCACTTATATAATGTTCTGCAAGACGGAGACGAAGAACCTACATGAGAAAAATTTGTCAATAATATAAAAAATAGAAAAAAAAAATTAAATATTAACCATTTCTTCACATCCGATTTGTTTTAATGGACAATTCAGAGTGATTTTTTCACAATCATGTTGTATATGTCGATCAAGATCATTTACTGAATTAAATTTTTGACTACAAGAATCACATACTGGATTTGGATGATTTTGATCAAGATGATTCTTCAAAACAAATATTAAACAATAGAAATAAAAGAAAAGAAAAAGAATTTTACTTGATAGATATTCAATATACCAGTCCAACTACAAAGTGAACATACAATTGATAATGTCTGCATATCATTTTTGAAACCTCGATCTAGTAATAACTTAAAGAGAAAAAGGTATTAATTGTAAAATAATATAGCAATCTTACTTTTTCTCGCATTGTTTGTTTACCGCATTCTGCGCATGTTATCGTGTTTCTTTAAAAAAAAAAACGAAACAAAATGAAATATAAGTCAATATAAAAAGTAATATTTACCCTGATTGTTCACTGGCACATGATTGACACATTCGATGAGCACAATCAATTAATTGTACAGGTTCTCGGAGTATTAATGAACAACAATTACATTTATACAAAGATTGAATATCATCTAGATTTTTTGAATTATATCCAACCATTGTCTATAATCTAAAATAAAAGACAAATATAAATAACAAAATCGTTGATGTAGCAATAAATGATATTCAACTAATTAGTACACATACTTTCTATGATTAGGGCAAGATCATCATTCAAAATTTTTATCTCTCAATGTACTCAGTATTTCGAATTTCTGTCATTCTTTTTACAACAATTCAATTAGTATATATAGTACAAATTGTAAAAGGAAAGTTCCAATGATGACGTACAAAATATATAAAGAAAAGAAAAAAAATCCTATGACGGAGAACGAAAGAATAAATCCATCCAACATGACAACACTAAAATAATTTTTTTCGTAAAAGAATATAGAAATGAAAATTAAAATAATTTTATTTGATAAAAAAAAAATCAACTCTCTAGTGATAGGTTATCTAATAAAAAAAAAAAGAAAATAACATTTGATCTTGAAAACATCTGACTAGAGAAATAAAATATTACTTATCCAAATATACAGTTTAATTTCATATTTCACGCATGCATTGCAAGTAATATTGACGTGCAACAAAAATTCAAATGATTTCAATCAATTAAATTTAGAAGAATTTACACATTCTCTTGAAAGTAATTTCACAATATATGATGATGATTGTAAAAATTATGAATCAGCTATCCATTACATAACTTGATTTTACGTAATACTCATAGAACTCTTTTCTTCGTATTATTCATAAATTAGAGTGAATAGTTTTATAAATAAAGTCAACGTATTTATTTTCAATATGCACATTTTTTTTAGTGTAGATTATGTGTATGAATAAGAGAATTTGAATCAATACTCGAACTAGATTTCTTATCTATATGAGTAGAAATTCATACGTCGCATGATTTGTCACAAGTTCATATGACAGAATGAAAAAAAAAGAAAAAAAAAGAAAAATCGAGAAGAATGAAAAATGATCTATATGAAAGAGAGAGCAAAGATCAGAAAAAAAGTAACTAATGATAAAAAAAGAAAGAACGGAGAACCTTAATTCAAATATTATTTTGTCCTCATTTTCAGTACACAATGACGTCATTTGTACTTTGAAGTGTATACACAAGCTTTGATTCTAGTTTTTCATTTCATACATTCAACTCTTGTTTAAAATATAAGTGTTTTGTATCAACATATTTATTTCATTTTTTTAGCATATCCGAAAATTGTTAATTATAAAATCGTATGAAATACATCAAAGTATTCTGTTAATAAAGTCTCAAATTTCAATTATCGAATCGAAAGAAAATATGAGATAAGAATTTTCGTTATATCATTGATATACGAAAGGCTTAGTACAAAAATTTAAGTGTATTAATAAAAAAACTTTGACGTCTTCATACTTTACTGTTCAGGATATTTTCCAGAGACCAAGCTGCAGAGCTTCGGTTGTTCGTCACTTTAGATGAGGAAAAGAGGTTTTCGGATTATCGAAACTTCAAAAGTCTGGAAAACGTAGGCATGACTTTTTAGAAAAAATCAGGGTTTATCTACCATTGATGATCAATTAGAAAATTCCTTTCCCTTATCTGAAGGACTATGGATATGTCTATCGATTAAAAAAGCCAAGCTCACCTCTACTAGAATGAAGTATATTAAGAAAAATACAAAAGAAACTTTTTCTTATTATTACTTAATGGACGTAAAGCATAAAAGTATAATGCGTCAATCGAAGCACTTATCCACCGTATATCAGATCGTCGTCGTATGAGATGTATCGCGATAGATGATGCCACCTACTATTGCCTTTATATTTGATATACCATTCAACAACGTAATCAATTAATTTTTTTTTAACTGACTTGTTGCCTTACAGTTTTTTAATGAGAGTGTGTCTCTAACATGCGCAAGATTTGATTACTTCTGAAAAATGTTTGTTTATTTTGCAGATCTAATTCTACAAAAAAAATTTTACTGAATGCTCTAGACATCATTATTTGTCTAAATAGTTTTAAAAATCATTTATGAAACCCACTGTTTTTTTAATAATTCGTACACTAGGGAACATGTTTATATGTTTATCGCAAGGATCATTGAATCCAAGGAAACATAACTACGAAATGGAGAGTCGGTCCAGGGATGATACTTTATATTTACTTGCCAAAGTATAGCAGAACGAAAACACTTTACTTTACTTCTTCACAGTAAAATAAAGATTAAGTACTATCCCTGAATTGGGCTTTAAAATTCATGATCGTAATAGATCCAAATGTGCTCTGCAAGATTGATTTTGAGAATCTTTTCAAGTTCTAATAGATTACAGTAAGATCTTTTTGGCTTCGGTATATTCTGATCAATCTATTCTAGAAATCATCGGAATCTGTGAGGCCATCTGGAATCCATTAGAATTCGCTAAAATGTATAGACCTCATCCTTGAATAATAGAAGGAATCATAATCAGCTGAAAAACTACTTCTAAACAAAACTGAAAAATATTCAATTATTGGGTGAAATTGCAAGGATAGAACAAATTGAATTCTTAAAAAAATGACAAGAAATAATTGAAAGTCATATGAAATTGCTAGAAATTAATTGGAATCGGAGTTTTACTTTTTGACTTTATTACTAGTAGTTATCAATGATTTCTAATGGCTTTCAGCAGTTTCTAATTATTTCAAGTAAATTTTTTTAATATCCTAATCAGAATTATTTGAATAATAAACTTTGTATCTTTATTAATTCCTTAGAAGAAAAAGTTTTAATACCATAAATGGATATTTTAGGTAGAAAAAAAATCAAATAAAACTCCAGTAATAATTATATCAAAGCTGCTATTCTCTTATAAACAAATGTGATAAAGACTAGTTTTGTAGTTATGGAAAAAACATTTTAGAAAATAAAAATGACTTATATGAAATGCAAAGAGAATAATAACAATTAGATGTCTTCTTCACAACTGATGATTAATAACATTCAGAAAAAAAAGACTATAAAAGATAAGATTTTTTTAACTAAACAAAACAGTTCAAATACATTCTTACTCGAACAAAAACAGTTAACAGATAGAAGAAATTCGTATTTATTGAAAAAAATATTCATTTATTACTTATTTTCGATTGAAACATTACAGATAAATACAAATTTGAGAATCGATTAGTGCATTTGATATGTAGTAGAGATGAGATAAGTTTTAAAATTAATTTACAAGAAATAGTATAAAAATAGAATAATAATTATTGGTTGAAACAGGTACATTAGTTGATGTTCTAGAACATGTGGTGAGAAATACGAATTAATGTTGAATGTGGCGTCATCTGGATTTTATAGAAACATCAAAAAAAAAAAAGAAATAGTGATAGAAATGTATTAAATCAGAGGATATATTCATCTATATATTTTATTTTTAGAAAAGATAGGGTTCATACAAAGGATGACGCTACACTACAGTGACGGGTGTAATACGTGGGTGTGTTCGTATCGCTAAATTAATCCTTTGAGGAACCGAGAACCGATTTGTTCTATGACATGGACGAGACTTCTGCGCATACATCTATATAAGAATTATAACCTGAATGTGATCACTCAGATGATAAGCCTGATGAGTTTTTAACACACTACATCTAGAACTGTGGATAATGCCCTTTTGCGGTCCCCAAAATATTTCGGTTTTTTACGTTGAAATCAATTTAAGAGTGACTTCTAATGGTATTCCAAAGATTAATTTTGCGATAGCTCTCTATCAAATTTTGTCCCACATCCATCTCCCCTACGGGGATGATCAAAATATCTCTTTGTCATCCTCGTAGGGAAGTACAAGTATGGCTCGAAAAGGATTTTAAAGATTTTTAAAAAGTTTTGATGAAAATATCAACAATACACACTGTCCATATTAAATGTAACGTCTCAAAGAAAATTCGTCCATTGGTTGGGCAATGGTCCTCAAAGCGTTAAATCCAGTTATCAGTTTAAAATATTTATTTTTTTTTTCATAATGACCTATACTATACGTTTAGTATTATCGTATATCATATTTTCTTGAATTATTTATTATTCATGTCTTTTGAATGATGTTGTATGATTCTCCAAATGTGTTTTTATGTACTCTTTCTCTATTTTCTAAAAAAATCAAAAGTTTATTTCTTTTTTCCATATAAAAAAAA
>CAJNOL010002661.1:23451-34114 GCA_905250125.1 Rotaria sordida | reverse complement strand
GAAACGTGATATTTTCACAATTATTGTCTTAATCTTATTCTTTTTCTTCTCTTCATACCCTATTTGTTGCTTCACGCTTCAGTTATTTCATTTTTTATTTCTTCGTTCGTGGCTAAAGAATGCTAATAATATTAAAAAAAAAGAAAGAATCAATAATGTAAGATTAAAAATATTCTTTTATAAAATATATAATGCCACAAAATAAGAGGTCAAACGGAAAAAATAGAATGATGAAACTTAATAGTTCCTTTCGATTGTACAAGTAATTCACGTGCATTATCAGCAATTAATTGATGTATACGAGTAGTAAAATGATATTCATCAATAAAAAGACAAGTATCAGGAGTTGAACATACGTGAACAACAGTATAATTTGGTGTACTCCAACAATTTGTCGTACTGTTTATTCCATATGTCGAAGGATTTATAAGAATATTGGTAATGAGTGAATAAACATCAAATAATTTAAATGATATTTTCGGAAAAATCAATTGAAGTAATCGAATTGAATTTGATAGATTATGATTATGTTTAAGTGTAAGTTTCTTTAAATAATCAGGTATATTTAAAGCTTGATTAGCTGGATATGCTTGAAGAGGTGATTGATTAACAATAAGAAAATGTTTTGCACCTATTTCAATTAGATCATTTATTCCATTAATTAAACTTTTAACAACAGCTGATGGCGATAAAGCTAAATTAAGTTGATAATCATTTTCACCAACCCATATTATATAGATCGTTCGATGAAAATTAATCTTCCTTAAATCAATAGTATTTTTGTATATAGCTATCTGTTGACGAACACCTGGTACTATCACCTGAGATGCTCTGAAACCTTGTACTAAGTTATTATCAGTAGTAGCACCTCCATATGCATAATTCATAAGATTAGATATTCCTAATTTTTCTATCCAAACTTTTCCATTAGAAAATCGACCTTTATAATAAGGTGGATCAATAGGCCATTTTGAACCTGTTAACTTATAAACATTTCCAGTATCAGAATTTGAATCACCAAAACAAACAATTGTATCATGCGGAATTTCTTTGGATTGTATCTTATAAACATAAAATATCAAGATAAGCAAAAACAATCCATTAGATAGTCGACAAACATACATGTTTTTATCCTACATTAAGAAATGTTTTTTTTTACTGTACCTTTCATTTATAATACTTCATATATAACGAATGAATAATATTGGTGGTATTGAAAGAGAGATAAATACATGTATAATCCCATTTTAAGTATGATGTGTGCAGATATGAATCATTCATCCATTACTTGCAATCACATGTCTATTTGTATATATATATATATATGATGAAAATCAGACAACGGTCTCTAAATGAAACTAACTGCTTATAAAAGAAAAAGATTATTTGGCGGATGTATTATGCATAAAACTAAAGTGAAATATTTCATTCAACTATAATACAAATGAATTTTTCTTGTATACAAAAGATGAGCACACTAGCAGGTAGTGTAAAATAGCACTCTCCTTGGTTGAGAGAATTACATAGGCTATTTAGAATATCAATAAAATAATTTGATAATGGGTGTTCTTATAATGTATATGGACTTGTCCGGCTAACGGTCAACTAGAGTGATTAAAGTAGACGCTGAATATTTTTAGAAGCTAATAATATCATATTATAGAGCATACCTTACTATGTTAGAAAATATGTTTTATTATATCTTTTCTTTCAACAGGTGGAGAAAACATGCACACAAGAGACTCGGTATGTTTTTCAAAAAAATTTGCTATTTTCTTAGATATAAAGAAAACAATAGAAAATGGTTGAAAACACAACCGAATAGGAAGTAGGGATACATATTCTAAATGTGCGAAGTTAGGGTTTTCTTCATATATAATTTTCAACTGATCCATGATTGTTAGAAGAATATGGAGGTTACTTTAAAACTTGATAAATTCTGATGTGAGTGCATTACCGAAAAGGATTCTTTGTTTATTTTACGCTACAATCGCAGAGAATTTTCTTCTAACCACTCAGGATTCTTCGTTAAATTTTTACAAGGTATCTAACACTCGACTTATTTTTCGGATATTCCTTTCTGTTGACAAAAAACTTGGTAACACACTCACGTAACCAACATTTTTGTATAAGATGTTTTTAGGACCTTATGATTGATTATGTCAGCTTATGCCCATCACACAGATCCCAATGTGATCGCTATATTGATGATGATAGAACAACTATCCTGTCTGCCAAAAAGTAAAAAAACTTACAATAAAAATTTACTATAACAGAATTTTATTAAAAAGAGACCTCAAAATTCAATAAGAAATTGTTTCCAGACGTTTTGCATTTCAAATATAGTGATTAACTTCTAGCATATTAAAAAACATGTTAAGTTAATAATAAGACGAGCCAAAGTAGGTAAATACTAACTTGTTATATAGGAATATTTTGGTCTAGGCCTTCAAGCACTGGAAAAAAGAGAAATGACACTTTAGTTATTAAGATTGAAGAATGACTTGGATCTTTAAGAATTGAAATTGCCAAGCAAGTATGAGTGGTTTTCATCAATAATAATATTATAACATGAAAATAGCATGATACTATTGAAAAAGAACTTCTTCAGTAGATAGGCTCAACTAATCGACGCAAATCTATCCTTGAGTTGAAATCTTTGAGGTCTTCGGGTTCACCGAAATTTTCAAAACCTGGATATTATCAGAAAAGAAACTCGTTGTGCGAATTTAGTACTAACAGGCGATTTTCCATGATCAGCACCTAGTGTAAAATCCCTTAATGCGAAAAGCATCGAGATAAAACTCCATTCCCGGTTTATCCGATAGTCTGAATTCTAAGGTTTCCGCTCTTTTCAGTGAGAAATTTGGCTCGAAAGTACAAATTAAAGAGTTCGTTCTAATTTTCAGAGCACCAGAAAAATATCCGGTGAGTTTGCATGTTATACTGTATGCATATATTAGAAGGTACTGTCTACTGAATATAGGATGTTTTTTAACGACTTCTTTTCTATATTCCTGAGAGGTGTAACGAGCCATATTTATAACCTAACATTAAGACTCATAGTAGTTCGAAAATGAAAGAAAAGTAAGCCTTTCTGTAACCTAGAATCTATAACAGAAAGCAATAAATCATCAAAAACAAATGATCAGAAAGCGAATCACAAAATCGATTTGCATGAAACTCATAGAAGTTAAAGTGTTTTATTATATACATACATACTTCAAATTTCAAGGCTCTACATTTTATTATTGCTAAGAAAATTAGATCGAACGTTGACAAAATATGAGTGCGTTACCTTCAAACAAGCCCATATATGAAAAGTTTTCATAACATGAAATTAAAAAAAACCACATATACGAAAAATGAATTGCGTGATATATCTCCAAGTAAAAAAATCGATCAACAAAATCAAAATTGATTTGTCGATAATAATCGCAAAAAATCGATAAAATATGCAACATTTTGATTAGATTCGACGAAATAATAGATTAGAATAGATTTTCTCAGGCAATAATCAATTAGCTGATTTTTTTGTCGAATAATCTATTTCTCTTAGAATAATCTGAAAAGCTTGTTAATGCAGCTTCATGAGAGACGATAGTGTGAAACTCGCATCTCTGATTGTTATGAATTTATGATATATTATCAGAGATGTTAAAATAATTTACTTGAATAAATGAAAATGAGAACAATTTTTATAGTTGATATGCGTGCTCTAAAATTTTATTATTTCGAAAATGTTTCCATTTAAAATTTCTATTCTACCTGTTTATTAGATTCATTCAATATCGTTATACTGAAAAGACTTGTTTATATTGCCAGTAGAACCCATCGGGTCCGGCTTCAGAAATTTTTGCACTCGATAGACTTTCACCTCAAAAGTTTAATTAATCAGGTTCCAGTTCAAATTTTTGATCGGGCGGATCTGAATCCAAAAAAATTTTATCGGTCGGATTCGAATCCCACAAATTTTAATCAGTTGGGTCGGGATGCGAAATGTGTTGGACTCGAGGATTCAATAATCTTTGGCTCTACCGCAGTTGCTAGGACCTAGAGATAGCAAGAGCTGCAAAAACTTCGATTCAAACTTCCACTCACTATGTTTTCTTCGAAAATATATACGAGTTTCACAATAATTGACTGAGAATTGAATTGATTGTAATTGATTTTGTATTGTAATTATACCATCTCAATTCGAAGCAATTTGTATACGATTTTCAACTTAGCTACATTTGAGTGACTTCAGTTCAGTAACAAGTTTATAGTTTGTAAACATGAGCAATCCAAATCGTCATGGAAAATTAGGGAGAGTTTGTAAAAGTTTGATTATAATTGATTTTTTTGTTATTAGAAATCGATTATAATGGCATTATTATAATCTATGTTTAATCAGATTTAAAATTATAAAAACTCGATTATTCAGAAACGTCTATTAAAACTGTTTTTTTTTATTTTAAATCTGATTAAATTTGGAGTATAACTGATGTTTAATCACAAAAAAATCAATTCTAATCAGATTTTTTTTGACTTTTCATACATGGAAACTTTTGTAGCTTGAGTAATTTATGGATTTTATGATGTTTAAAATTATTCAATACTGCTCCTCAGTGTCAAGGTGACCAACTTTACAACTATTTTAGAAATTATGTATCATCATGCGCTATAGGTACACCTATTTATTGTTCTCTAAATGAAACTGCTTCATAGTCAAATCGACCAATCAATGGCTAAAAAAGGTCAATGTGTCAATTCCTAAAAGCAGAAAAGTACATGACTTTTGCAATAAATAATTTTTCAGTGAAAGAGGTTCTATCTACTAACAATAAGCTCACCATCTTCTATTATTTTATATACATGAATCTTTCGAAAATTCGACATACATATCATATCCACTCCAAGTTTTTGGCTGATGTCATAACTCTGCATTTAAAAGATTGAAAGACTTGAGAACACCGAAACTATGACTGAGGTTGTAAGTGTATGTATGAGGTACGACTGTGAGTATGGACTGGGGTGGATCCTGTTCGATTCTTTAAATAAGTCTCTTGTGTAACATAGAAATTCTGAATTAGAAAGCCTTGAATTATCACCATGTTTTGTATGATATTAAATTTATTTCGCATAATAGAAAAAGGACATTTACATTTGATAATCAATTTTTGCAAAATCTCTTATCAAACTATTTCGGATCTAAAACAGATTCTTCTGGCAGTCAAAGCAAGTCCTACGACATTAAATTGATGTTTGATTCAAACATTTATTCGTGAAATCAAATGAATTTGTCAAAGTACTTTCAAATAATAGGACGATGTATTAAAATTTAGTATCTCAAACGTAAGACTCAGACCAACAACTTTGACTTGCACTATGTCCGATATGAACTACAAATGATTTGGAAGATGAATAGAAAAAATAGTCTGTTAGAATTCTTTTCATAGAACGTGTCAAAATATTATTCAAAGACTTATGAAGGAAGCATTTCAGCTACCTTCTTCCGATTTCAATGAGTTTTTTGTCTATAGATATAACATTGTGTTCTAATAAAAACTCTTGATCCGAATTTGGATCTGAAATTTTGCATATATAGAAAACTCAACTAGACTAGCTTCTGTAAAAAACTTCAGAAATTTTGAACAAAATCTCTTAGAGATCTGAAGATCTCAACACTTTTCATGTAACATGCATGCAACATGCATTTTATGAAAGTTTCATATCTCCACGAGATTTTGTTCGACCCTTGTGAGCTTTTTAAAAGAAGTAAGTTTAGTTGAGTTCTGTATATGTGACAAGTTTCAGACCAAAATTGAAAAATACGAGTTTTTCGCGTGTAGGTTAGGTGACTTGGAGAAAAATCAACAGCTTAGACAAATTCTTGTAGAGTCTTGATTAGAACACTGTGTAATATCTATAGGCAAATAATCATTGAAATCGGAAGAAGACAGCTGAAAAGATTTTCTCATTATCATCTTAATTATACTTTATTATTTAAATAAACATTAGTTTTTTTTTCTAAACATAAGGAATAGTCAAATCGATTAAAATCTGACATCTGATTGAGTTTTGAAGATTTTCATCATGGAGTAAACTCAAGTAATATTGTTTTATAAAATATATATAATGCTATAAAAAATAGGCAAAGTATAGAAAGTATGATGAAATTTGATAGCTCCATTCGTTGTTACAAGTAATTTACGTGCATTACCACCAATTAATTGATGTATACGAGTTGTAAAATGATAGTTATCAATATAAATATAAGTATTAGGTGTTGAACATAAGGGAATAACAGTATAATTTGGTGTACTCCAACAATTTGTAGTACTGTTTATTCCATATGTTAAAACATTCATAAGAATATTTGCAATGAGTGAATAAACATCAAATAATTTAAATGATATATTCGAATAATTCGATTGAAGTAATTGAATTGAATTTGATAGATTAGTATTATGTTCAAGTGTAACTTTGGTTAAATAATCACTCATATTTAAACCGGAAGCAGCTGGATATGCTTGAATAGGTGGTTGATTTACAATAAGAAAATGTTTTGCACCTATTTGCATCAAATCATTTATTCCATTAATTAAACTTTTAACAACACTTGATGGAGATAAAGAAATATTAAAAGAATAATCATTTCCACCAGCCCATATTATATAAATCGTTCGATTAAAACTAATCTTGTTGAAATCAGTAATATTTTTGTATGTAGTTATTTGTTGACGAATACCTGGTACCATCAGATTAAATGCTGTATAACCTTGTACTAAGTTATTATCAGTAGTAGCACCTCCATATGCATAATTCATAAGATTAGATATTCCTAATTTTTCTATCCAAATTGGTCCATTGGAAAATCGACCTTTTTCATAAGGTGGAGCAATAGGCCATTTTGAATTTGTTAAATTATAAACATTTCCAGTATCAGAATTTGAATCACCAAAACAAACAATTGTATCATATAGAATTTCTTCAGATTGAATTTTATAAACATAGAATATTACGATAAGCAAAAGAAATTCATGGAGTAGTCGACTAATATACATGTTTTACTTGTATAGAAATAAATGTCTGTCACTACATTTATAATTATTAATATGCTATAAGTACGTGATGAATAATACTGACAGTAACGAAAAACAGGTAAACATGTATATTTGAATTTCTGTTATATACGTACATTTTATGTATGACGTATGTGCACATGAATCATTCATCCATTACTTGCAATCGCATATATATTTACGTATATATATGTGATGAAAATTAGAAAGAGACCTATAAGTGAAATTAACTGCTTACAATAGAAAAATATTATTTGGAAGAAATATTATGCATAAAAAAAGTAAAGCAAAATATTTCATTCACTTATAATTTAAATAGATTATTCTTGTATACAAAAGATGGGTACACTAGCAGCTAATGTAAAATAGTAGTGTCCTTGATAGAGAGAATTACATAGGCTATTCAGAATACCAATAAAACAATTTGGTAATGACTGTTATTATAAGGTATATATGAATGATTTTTATAACATGAAATAAAAAGTACGTATACGAAAAATGAATTATTCAATATATACCTATGTAAAAAAAATCCATCAAAAAATCGAAATTGATTTGGCGATAATAATCATAAAAAATCGACAAAATATGTAACATTTTGATTAAGTTCAACGAAATAATAGATTAAATTAGATTTTTTCAGGCAATAATAAATTAAAGTTAATTTTCCGTCAAACAACCTATTTCTCTTAGAATAATCTGAATAGCTTGTCAGTGTGAGCTTGTGAGAGACCATAGTATGAAACACATAAACTCTGACTGTTATGAATTCAGAGAGGTTAAAATAACCTATGGCGCGAAAGTCTTGGCACAAAATGTTCGCTCATTTTTCGGTCATTTAGAAGCAACTAGTAAGAGCCAAAAGTAGTTAGTTAGAATCAGCATTTCTTGCTCTTTCTGAATATATGTTCAGAATTTCCTTCTAATGTAAGGCTGGTCAACTATGATCACGTTTTTTTTGGAAGGATCCAAAATGATGTCTGTACAGAATTTTATTTTAACTAATTTTGTATTTTGATTGAAACCTACTCAATTCAAATTGTGAAATGGTTTTTAGTAGTTCAGTTTTGTAGAGTAAAGTTTGCTCTATAAAATGTGCTATTTGCTTTTCTGCTTTATCTTGCGCCAAATATCAAAAATGTTTTATATTTTAAAAGCAGCTTTTCGAAAAATTTTGTTTTTTCGACAAATATCACTTTTCATCAAAAGTAGTCATTCGGAAAGACGCGTCACTTTTGAGTGATTTGATGTTTCGCTTATTGTAATACTTCATCTTGTAGAGAATTGAATGCTCTACAATAATGTCGAGTCAAGACTATTTGCACAAACTAAGAATCGCGTAAAAATCCTATTTTGCTCTGTACAGATATCATTTTGGACCCTTCCAAAAAACGTAGTCATAATTGACTAGCCTTACATTAGAAGAATATTCTGAACATATATTCAGAAAGAGCAAGAAATGCTGATTCTAACTAATTACTTTTGGCTCTCACTAGTTGCTTCTAAATGATCGAAAAATGAGCGAACATTTTGTGCCAAGACTTTCGCGCCGTAGTTGATACACGCACCCTGAAATTTTATCATTTCGAAAATGTTTCCATTTAGAATTTTTATTCTACCTGTTTATTATATTTATAAGTGATACTTATGGATGTTTAAGTGCAATTATTACACGCTTATGATACATAGGCATTTTTTAATGATGAAAACTCGTGAGCAAATTACGCAGTTAATAAGCCAATCATTTCTTTGTCAAATGACAAAATTATTTGATGCAAAAGAAAACGTAAAACATTATGCAATACAGGAAGAGAGTATAAATAGAAAAGAAATAGTATATATGAACGAGTAAGAATACGATTTTGGTTTATATTCTCAATATGACACGAATTGATATGTACTTCTTTTTCAAATGTTAGTCGTTGTTAGAATTCACTTTTTTTAGTTTTCGTTGTATTCTTCATTCTCGTCGCTCTTGTTCATGCCTATTCAGCGGTAGGTTGTTGGTGTTCCTGTTGCACACAACCTATATCCTATTATGATCCAAGTCGCTGCACTATGGCACCTAGGTCAATTCCAGTGTTTAGATGTGCAGAATGTCAGCCGACTCTCTGCGAACCAAAATTTCCCGGCTACTGTCGTTCACCTAATGTCTGGCTGACGAATTTGTGCTGGTAGATTGAATGGAAATTTAAACGATTGCGATAATTAAAGACTGACAGTAATCAAACGTATGATTACTGATTTTTCAAAGTTAAACGTTTTTTTTTTTGTAAACTTTCGCTGATTATACGTGTTCTTTGTTTTCTTTTTACTTTTCAATATACATTTAAATTGAAAATTGATAAATAAATAAAATATCCAAGATTTCATTGTTCTGATACAATGGTTGAAATTCATTTGCGAAGAAGTTGTGTCATTTGAGGAGGTGAAAGTGAGTAATAGCTATCCCATGAAAAAAAATATGGTATAAAAATGCGTTTCAACGCAAACTTTTAGAAGAAAACGCTATTTTTGCGTTTTAACGCATCGTTTTGTAAGTTCAACGCGTTTAAACGCATCGAGTTCTTTCTCCAGCGCATTTAAATGCATCCTTTTTATTTTGAACGCATTTTTCCAAATTAAAACGCAACTTAAAAACACAGTTTGAATGCGTTTCGTTTTATGCATTTGGATGCGTTTATCTGCTTTGCATTCAAATGCGTTTTTTAACCTTCTTTGATCGAAAAACGAGTTTTTTTCGAAACGCGTTATTATATTGTTCTTTTTGATGCGTTTTTTCTAGAAAAAACGGATTTTTTCGAAACGCATTACAATGTTGTTCTTTTTAATGCGTTTTTTCTCCAAAAGATGGATAGTTTAGAAAAGCGTTTGAACGAATATTTGTATGTAAGTGTTTCCAGTAAAGATGTGCTTTTAGAGAATACAAATCTATTTTAGTTAGAGTAAATGTTAGGTGATATCAATGTGAACATTGAAAAGTTAAAAGGTACTACTCTTCGGAACAATTCTTTGTGATATAATAAGATAAAAAAATAGTCGAATAACATAGAAAACAAAGCATGTATTTAATAAAAAAAAACTAACAACTGAAGATAAGTAGTAATATGTTCTCTAACTAGACTCAGTTAACGTTGGATACCGAATGAAAATAAATTGTTTCGAATTAATAGTAGCATACTTTTTCGATAACATCATCTACATTAGTATGAATATGGTGATTAAAATCAATTGTCCCAAATTCAACATTATCGCAAGAAATTTTTTATGTGTTAAAATTCAATAATATCTCATCTTTTTTGTTATTACGTAAATGATAAAGGCGACTATAAATCTCAGTGTGATTTTTGACTATAGAACGGGATATATGTAGGTTTGTGGAGAAAGACTTTCTCTATCTAGTGGTATATATATTATTAAATTGTGTTGCGTACCGTGGTAGAAACTTGAATAGAAAAAATCATGCATCTTACATCTTACATCTTTTTAAGGAATACTCGTATACTATAATCTATATCATATTGAACCAGCACAGAACCTAATCCAATCATTTATATACCGTTCGACAGCCCACATTATCTACGTTAATAATCTAT
>CAJNOL010002661.1:5841-21260 GCA_905250125.1 Rotaria sordida | reverse complement strand
CACACCCACACCCACACCCACACCCACCCACACCCTGTGGGATATGTGCGATTTCATAGAGAGACTGCTGATGTCGTTGAAACGGATTATCATTTAATGACAACTAAAATTAAATTTCATTTAAAATCTAGAAGAAAAATCGAAACACAAAGGTCTTTTTGTGTGGATCGATCGAAATTGAAGAACAATGAAATGGTCTTGACTTTCGAGAATGATTTAACTAAGAAGTTTCTCATTGTGAAAATGATGATTCAGATATTAATGACAAGTATCAACAGTTTACGAAGCTCATCGAAGAAATAGCAACAACACATTTTTAACTAGATGATAAGAACAACAAAAATCACAAAAAAAATGGCTGACTGATAAGATCATAGAATCGGCTGAAAAGAAAGGCAATGCATATCTCAAGTGGTTGAATTATCGTGGTACTTCATTTGAAAAGAAATATAAGGAGAAGTACGTGTCTTTGACGAAAATAATAAAAACAAAAAGTGAAAAACGACAAACTGAATATTGGGACAATTTAAGTGGAGAAATCGAACAGGCCATCAAACAACATGATGCAGCCACTGCCTGTGCAATGATTAGGCGGTTACATGATGGTAAACAAAGTGCTGAGTATATACCTATTTTAGATAAACATGATAACTTACTATGCCATGCTAGTGAAAGGTTGACGAGATTCAGAGAATTCTTTCGTAAACTTCTGAATGTAAATTCTGTTATTGATCCAAGTATTATCAATCAAATCCAACCAGAATCGATTCATTCCATTGAAAAGCATAGACAAGAGAAGCCTTCAAGTCTGACAGAAGTCCAGTCAGCTTTGAAAAAAATGAAAAGTGAGAAAGTACTAGGTAATAATGAAATCACTGCAAACTTATTGAAAGCAGGTGGACCCACAGTGATTAAATGGCTTCATCAAATGTCTCTTGACGTTTGAGAGAAAGAAGAAATCGTAGAGAACTGGAATTTAGCTATTTCAATTCGTCTATTCAAGAATAAGGGCGATAAAAGACTGTGATAATTATTGTGGCATTTCTTTTTGTTATCAGTTACAAATAAACTATTTTCACGGGTAATATTGAACCATATTGAACAATTTGTTGACAAACAACTATTGGAAATGCAAGCAGGTTTTCGTACTAATTGATTTACGATTGATCAAATGTTTACAATGAAAATGGTAATGGAAAAATGTAGAGAATATGACAAACCATTACATATGTGTTTTATTGACATACAATAAGCTTATGATTCGATGAACCGAGATTTATTATGGAAAATTTGTAGACATTATGGACTCACAGAGAACCTAGTGAATTGATTAAAGTTAATTCATAAAGACAAAAGAGTTAAAATCAAAATTAATGGAGAACTATCTGAGAGTTTTGGAATTGATATTGGTGTTATGCAAGGAGAAATCTCGTCTCCTATGTTGTTTAATATTTTCTTTGATTGTATTATTCGCAAAGTTCTGAAGAAAGCACCGTTAACTGGTGTCACATTCGCATATGGAAGCAATGATTTCCTCTAGTGAAAATACTCATTAAGCGAGTACGACTTTCCAGCGTGAGTACTCATATCACTCGCACGAGTACTCGAGGATTTTGATGTGTATGTATACTCTTCGTGTACTCTAATGAGTACTCATACGAGTTTTTCTTTAGAGATTTACTCATAGACAGATATATCAGTACTCAGTGTAGTACTCGTAGTCGTTTTTTCGCAGACCATTTAACAAAATACTTATGCACTAGTATATAGAAAAATAAATTGAAATCATATAGAAAAAGAAAATGATGCAGTAGAATGAAAACCCGAGAAAATTTGTTTTATTGAGTTATTTATTCGATCTTCTATTCCTTTTGATTAGTCATCTACACGAATGAAATAAATGATGATGTTCAGAAAGAAAAAAAAACGATTTTTCGTTTTCATTTGTTAACTTAGGTGAGATTGAATTTTTTTAAACATATCAATGTAGATTCGCTTTAATTTTACTTCCTAAATTTAGATAACAAATCTTCCATTAAAATATATAGTTTTTCAGACTGACTATCAAATGCTACGAAAAGGAAGGCGACTAATGACTTTTATTATAAATCGGTCGCAATTTTAAAACAAGAAGATGCGTGAATACACTACCGACAAACAATTTTATTCTGTGCTTATTTCTTTGTGGGTTCCCGCATAAATGTAGATAGTTACGAATGGAAAAATATCTGTTTAAATTTTTTGTATAATAAGCAATACTGTACGTTTACTTACTATCACATCTCTCATTATCGATGATTAATTTTTTTTTCTCCTTCACTGTATTTTACTGTCCTTAATTCGTGTTGTATTGTACTCTGTATTCAAGGTATAGCTAAAGGAATTTTCATCATTAGAGAAAATGGTTAACTATTTTCTTTTTTTTTTTTACATAATGAAATACGATTTTATCAAGGGGGAAAAAGCGGATTATTTGGGATTTTAAATCCGAAAAAATCCGAAAAAATCCGAAAAAATCTCAAAAAATCCCAAAAAATCCCAAAAAATCCCAAATAATCTCAAATAATCCCAAATAATCCCAAATAATCCTAAATAATCTCAAATAATCCCAAATAATCCCGAAAAATCCAAAATTATTGTAATTAACTTTTGGCCACTAGTGACATTGTCTGACCTTAATTTCAATATCGATAAACTAAATTAGCAGTTTTTCAAGGTCAGTAAAGGTCAGAAACCACGGTGAACTCAATAGGTAATGTGATACAGCATCATGAGTTTTCCAATGCACTATAAAATGAGTTCGAAATCAGTAGAATTTCCTTCATACCAGAGAATCAGAGATTAAAACATTTCAATAGCTTTAATCACTTTGCAATGGCACGTCATATAGGAAATATCTGCGCATACTTAAGAAAATTATTTGAAGAGCTATTATTATTTATAATTAGAAGATAATGTTGCTAAATGATAGTGATTTTTCATGCTGTCTTTACATCTTCATTTGCCGATTTTAGTAGATCTGACTCAATAATGAGCCGAAACAGAAAAGTGTATGCAGATTTTCGAACAGATACTTTAGAAACCATCCATTTGTCTGTTTTGGAACCTGCACTGTGCATACCAGATAAATATATCGAATTCGGTCGAGAAATATAAGAGAGAAAAGATCCACCATCATCAATCCTTCTCTTGTTGATTAAAATAAATACTCATCTAAAGACATATCAGGTTTTTCTTGTTATTGATAATAAAATTCTACGTAACGTTTTATCAATCACTATCTCCAACTCATAATAGTGTCAGAGCAAGTTTCGTTCAACCGAAGAAATAGAGCTGGTTGGATATTTTATCGTGACAGATCTCAACATGACCAGGTTAAACAGTTTGGTCAATCGAAATGAGTAAATCCGATTGTATCAAAAGCTTGAATCAATGGCAAAAACGGACTCAGAATTTTTGTGATTCTATGTAACTTATAGTTGACTCACATGATTTCTATGCAGCTCTTCTGTGACTTTACCACGACTTGGAAATGTGGCTTCATCCTAAGTTTAGAACGTCAGAATATAAAATAGTTCATGATACTTCGATAGTTTTACTAATTTTCTAAAGGCATATATCACATTACCATATATAATCTACTCTAAATCTTTATTCAACAATCCGATTGTCATACTCCTATATGGAGATTACTTCTGTTCAAAAGATCAGGTCTCTAATCTAAAAAGAGCCTATGAGTGTTTTCAACGCAGCAAGCGAGTTCTTTACAGATGCCACTTTTGATAACTTGCTCTATAACGATCATATTCCAGTTCTCAGCTATTGTAGGAAGATCATGCCTCAGTTCTACCGTTGTTAGCTTATTGGATATGGATGCGATATTTGAGATTAAAAAAAAGAAAGACAAAAGCGCATGTTTTTGAAATCTAACCCAACGGAATTAGTTCATAAAATTCAATTATAAACTTTTCAATTCAGAAGCACCGTAACAGATTTAGAAATTCAAAAATGTAGAAAAGTGGGCAAAAATCCAACAGATCTTGAAAATGACAAGAGATTAAAATAGAAAGTCGTATTCTAACATATAAATTCAATTACGAGGAAGATGTATAAACAACTTTCCAGTGGCGTGAATAAAGGAAACAAGTGTTCATCTCGCAAGAAACAGTCATAAAATAACATACACCTCTCAAAAGATATGGAATATAACTATTAACGTTCAATAGACTGGCTTATCATTCCTATGAACATTTCTTTTCTTTTAACCCCCCCCCCCCCTATATTAAAAGACCCAGGGTCTTGTATTATGTTTAAGCGGAAAATTTTTCTAGGGGGGGTCTTGTATTATGACTCTCGTATTTTTGCGATTTTTTCGACACTCACAATTATTTTCGAAGAATTTAGTAAATGCAAGTTTAAGTTCAAGTCTTTCGGCTCCTCAATTTTTATTATAGTAACCAGATGCTGGGAAAAACATCACTGTGTATCTTCCCACAGCAACAAACAATAGGAAGTAATTAATATCAACGGCTATCTTATTTTATAATCTATAATTTCTAATTTCTCTTCTAAATATTATGTTTTTAAGTTTTGTAAAACTCACATATATTTTCGAAGGAACTAACAGTGATCGCAGGTTTGAGTCAAGATTTTTCAGCTTGTTCCCTCTTCCCCATTACATGTCGTAGCAATCATTTAGATTTAATACCCGTGGAATAAAAAAATGAAAACAAATGTTGGCTCTTATGTAAAAAAAATTAAAAAATGGCATTTTTCATGATGAAAAGGATATAATCATGCATATTTGTTATTTTCATTGATTAAAATCAAAATTTTTACCACTCTCATTTCATGATTTTGATTTCTAATCATTTTCATTATAATGATTTCGATTAGAAATCAAAATCATGAAATGTAACTCGCGAAACTTTCATTTTAAACGATGAAAATACAAAACATGCATGATTATATCCCTTTCATTATGAAGTATGGCATTCTTTTCGTTATTTTATTCCCTGGGAAGGCTGTGAAAACTTCTACAATCATTGCTTTTCAATAGTTCGAATATTTCTATGAGCATTCGCAAAAAGCTAGCCTCCTTTTTTTGCGCAGATAGAAGTTTATACGATCCATTTGAAAGATAATCTTTTGTGATTTTTCATAACGGTAGTATAAGTTATAAAAAATCGTGATCAAACTACTTTCTAACTTTTAGAAATATTTATTTTGTGTCTTATTCAGTCCATTGGTATGCATATAAGATTGTTAGAATATGGCGAAGATAGAACCAATGTCTATACTAAGATTATTTAATCATTAAATTAAAGCTTGAATCGAATAATACGAAATAATGATAATTTCGATTAACAGAAGAATAACACATTGCGAATAGCAACAGGAAAAGAAACACATTAGAAAAAAAAAAATGTTTGAAATGTACGAACAGAAACTGCTAGAAATTAATCATTATGACCAATGTTTTTTTTTGAAGTTTAACATTCTGCGTCGCTTGTCTTAATATTATAAATATATTCAGGAAATCTGATAACGGGAATGAAGGAGAGATAGGAATTTGAAATGAAATAGTTTCGTCGGAATAATGTTTTACAGCGTATGCTTTAACTCAAACGATAGAATTAGTTGTAATCTATCCATTTATTTGATATGTTTTGAAAATAAACTTTTTCACCCATTTTTGAGAATATAATATAGATTTGTAGCAGTCTGAGTCCAATAAGTACTACACTTTGGCTCCACAGTGACTACACTGATAAGTTTTTGTAATTAAAAAAGTCCTCAGAGAGAATCGAAGCGATTTTGAAAATTGGAGAAAGGATTTTCAGGATTTTCAAAGCTGAAATATAGAGTTTAATTCATCAATTTGAAAATTTTCAGCTGAAAACCTCCAGAAATAGACACGTTTCGGGGTAAAACATTAATAAAAATCCTCAATTTAAAAAAAAAATCTTAAATAAATAGGGGGGTTTTCTATTATGTGGGACACGTTTTTTTCCCAAAGGGGTCTTCTATTATTGGGAGGGTCTTTTAATATGGGGGGTCTTCAATTATTGGGGGGGGGGGGGGGGTTTACTTCCTGTTTAACTCTTTTTTTTTCTTTTCTTTTACTTCCTGTTTAACTCTTTTTTTTCTTTTCTTTCACTTCCTGTCTAACTCTTTTTTTCTCTTTTCACTTCCTGTCTAACTCTTTTTTTTCTTTTTCTCTCTGACTATCTCTCTATTTCTCTCTTTTGACCGACGTTAGTGGGTAAAAGGAAACAGCTAGTCAGTTCTAACTCGTTATCATTTTGTACGGCACATTTTTTTTCGTTTTTCTACTGTATTCATCTTGTGATATGTCGACGTTCAAACCAAAAGTTTCTGTTGATATTTTGCCACAAGATGCTTTAATGCTTAAGGATGATCAATTCTATTCTCTTGCCGAGAAACTGACGTCTTCTTATGTCACTCATATACTTAAATGTCAATTTATCAACTTGATCAATACTTTTCTTCTTTGTAAGGATATTTTGGCACCTATTCTTCTTTCTACATCAGCTTTTGATGACATTCGACACGATGTGTGCGTAAAATTGAATCAGGATCATAACAATTCGTATGTAATTCATATTGGTATTGTTGGACAAATTGAATATTTAACTGAATTATTTCAAAAGAAGCACTTTCAAGATGCAAAAGATGCTCCGAAATGTCGATCTTCTCTCTCAACACCTACAACTAATCTTACTGCTACAGTTACTTCTTCATCGATAACTACAAATCCTAGTCCTACTGTTTCATCGATCGTCGATTATCGATCAAATACTATCTCATCTATCGACAAATGGATTATCAGTCAACAAATCTTAAGTGGATCGAACAATTTACACTTAGTGGAAGGGAAGGATTATGTACTACAGCTTTCTCCTTCAACTGATATTCCTATCGTGATCGGTCAATGTGACACCCGTATGTCAATTCGAAAATTGACTGATAATACGTTTAATCTGTCAAATCTCTACAAACATTGGAAGAGTTCGAAGAGATGTAACGTGCTGACCTCGACGATTTCCTGTCCTTCACTTCCTATTGCTACTTTTTCTTCATCGTTAAACGATTCAAACATGGACAACAATGGGAACGATGATCAAAACTCATCTTCTTCTGTACCGGCTCCGTCGAATATTCGAGCGACAAACAAACGAACTGCCTCTTCAATTCGGTTGACAGTGGTTACAACATCAGCCAAACGACAACGATATACACAGTAAACATAGTAGAGAACATTTTCTATTATTGTTTATGTAAATTATCTTTCTCAATTCTCTTGTTTTTTTATTCCTTTGTTGCTATTATTTATTCTTCCTTTATTTTTTTATACATGTGTAATATAGATTTTACCACATACAGGTAAATGAAATAGTTTGATTTAGACAAGTGAGCTTTATCTTCGGCTTTATTCGGTATTGGAAAAAAAATGAAACAGGATGTATTTTTGACTTAACTTTTTTAGTTAACGCATTACTAAGATAATCAATTCTTACTCATTCCCTTTTTTGTTTTTTAGATTTTATTATAAACACAAATGTTGACATTGAAACTTCCTTCTCCTATACTCTCGATATCTTCATCTGATCTCTTCGAACTTATTCGTTCTCATTGTGGTCAAGAAGTCCTCGATATTGTTATAGCACAAAAAATTCCCGACATACAAACTCTTCTTCGAGTAAATGATTTGTTTACTCTTGTTTATCTTCCAACAGATGAATTTCGAGAACTCAAGGAAAAGGTGGCAGTACAGCTTCACGATGGTACATGGTCAGTATTGATCGGATTTCAAGCTCGTGTCAATGAACTCATGAATGCTCTTAGAGAACAAGCTCGTCTCGATGAAAATGCATATTATCCATCATCCAATATTACGTCAACTCCTGATCATCTGACACTCTCTATTGAACTTCTCGACAAATTTCCTGCTCTTTCTTCTGTCATCAAACTTTGCATAGATATTCATACATTTTCCGATCGAAACGATCTCACACTACTCATCGAAATACTAAACAACATTTGTACTAATTTGACAAGATCAAAAAATAATTTTCAATATTCCGACTATATTATGAAATTTGCTATTTTACTCTTCATTTATAGTGGCCGAAATGCGTATCGATTTGTTTCACTCAATGTTCCTGGTTTTCTTCCATCAATCACTACTATTAAAAAAAGACTTGCAAATTCTTCTTTTCGTATGTACGAGGCTCACTTTCGGTTCGATACGATGCACGACTACTTTTCTTCGAATGACTTCACTTTTGCCTTTGCTGCAGAGGATACCACCGGTGTAATTCGTAAAGTGACTTATGATTCAATGTCCAATTCATTCATTGGCTTCGATACACCTCTTGCAGACGGACAGCCACTACCTGATCAGCATCGTACGGATTCCTATGTGGAACTTCAAAAATGGTTTGAAGAAAAACAAATATCTACTTCCATCAACGTCCATATGTTACAACCTCTTTTTAATACCTCGTCCGATCGAATTCCTTCACCTTTTCTTCTTTCTGCCTATGGTATTGCCGGTACTTACACTGCTGAAGATGTACTTAATCGCTGGCTTTGGATATACGAAGAAACCAAGAAAAAAAGGCATTCGAATTATTGGTTTTTCAACCGACTGCGATAGTCGCTATCTTCGAAGTATGCGAATAGCCAGCGGTTTCTTCGCATTCAACATTGATCATCCGTTCAGATATCATACTGATGCTTTCAAAGTAAATATTCCTTCTCATTGGCATTGGTTCTACCTTCAATCTTTACAATGATGTTTATTTATACAAGTGAGCGCTTAATCTATATATTGGAGTCTATAGATTTTTATTTTTTTTTGATCATTCTCTATAAAAATTATGAAATTAAGTTGTTACGAAGCAGAAGCTCCAGCTCTTAGTTAATTTAGATAACACGACTGTTGTTTTTAGGACACTTCTTCTCCAGCAACGCTTGCTTCCCAACGACACTTGTTCTCCAAATAGTTGAGGGTAAAGGTGCGAGTCTGAGTGACGGTGAGGGCGTCGATGAAAATGAGGATGTAGATATGGGTGAGGGCGAGACAGAGTGAGTTTCAGTTTTGATTGGGACTTGATCTGGGGCTAGAGAGCAAATGTCACTATGGAGATCTGCCCGAGGAACATCTGTCATGGAATCCTTAATTTAAGCAAATAGTTGCAAATTTTTTTTTGTTTCATTGTTTTTCTTTGTTTAGGACGGAGTGCCTCTGTGCACCAAGCTCCGCAACAGATTGCTGTCGAAGAATGCATGCCTTTTGTTTGGTGATGAAATTATCTCCAATCTTATTCTTATTCATATGATTTCTATTACATCGAAAATTCGTCATGGTTTAGTTTACTCCAATGTGCGACCACGCGATCGACAAAATTTTTCTTCATGCCAAAAAATTTGTCAAGACGACGTTTTTAAAATACTTAAAACAATGGATGGTGTTATTCCGAATACGAAAGGCATATACTTATATTTAAAACTTATTGAATGCATCATCTTTGCATACTGCGAAAAGGACATATTGCTCACTGATCATCTTCACTATGCCTGGCTTTCAGTCTTCATTTGCAGGTTTTGGCGAATTTGGCTCAATACTCAGCCCAGAAAGACACTCGAAAAAACGTTTTCTACTCAATTCAATACTCTTGTTGCTTCTCTATCGTCTCAATCATCTATAAAGATTACGACTCCGAAACCGTCCACGAAAAAAACTAAACGACGTTTTACGATCACTAATCCTAGTTTATTCTCTATCGAAATCAATGCACATTCATTGACATATCTTATTCTTCTTGCTATCGCTGGTCAACTACCATTTGATGCACTCTCAATTGAACTTTTAAATCCTCAATCGTGTGAAAGCGTATTTCGCTTAGCAAGAGCAATTTCAGGCGTGTCATCAAACATCGTGAACTTTACCGTTCTTGACTTCCTACGACGCGCCGATAAAATAAGTGCTCTTCAGTTGATCAAAACAGAACAAGAATATTCATCCGGTCTTCGCTTTCCCAAACATCATAAGCATGGTAAAGTCGCACATGGTCCCTCTTCTTCGTCATCATCAGCATTTATGTATTCGTCTCTTCGACCGATCGATATCGAGACAATAGTTGAAGAAGCCTTTACAACTGCATATGAACTAATCGAACCACTCATTGGTAAAGATACATTAAAAACAAGCAAATATAAAACAACGGCAAGTCTTTCTATGCTCATCATAAAACATTACGAGACCGCAAAACTAAAAATTCGATCGTCACAACCGCAGCAAGTGTTTGATGACCCATCGGAAGAAACCAACAATGAAGATACAGATGAAGAAGATACAGATAAAGAAGATACAGATGAAGATGAAGTACAAGATCTTTCTCACGTTCTTCTTCATTCGTCGAATGTCTCTTTTAAAGGCATACGTGTGAAAGAATCCATTGATCCAAAACAATCCGATTCGTTCTTCAAAGTTCGACGAGAAAATGACACTACTGGTGTTTATATCCACAAGCAAACAGCTTCACTCTAAAAAAAATCGGTTTCTTACCGAACCCCCAAAAAAGGTTCCGGAGATGTCTAAAAGCATCCAAAGATGTCCAAAGTCTCAAAAAAAGGATAAAAAAATCTACGAAACCTTTAAAGGTTCTTACCGTGTACCGAGGATAAGAACCTTTTGCTGCGAAACCTTTTTTTAAGTTCCGTACAGCAGAAAAAGGTTTCGTAGGAAAATACGAAACCTTTAGAGTTTCATATTAAACCCTAATAGTTTCGTACTAAACTCTCATGGTTTTGCACTAAACCCTCATGATTTCGTAGAGTTTAATACGAAACTCTAATGGTTTCGTATTTTCCTACGAAACCTTTTTCTGCTGTACGAAACTTAAAAAAAGGTTTCGCAGCAAAAGGTTCTTATCCTCGGTACACGGTAAGAACCTTTAAAGGTTTCGTAGATTTTTTTATCCTTTTTTTGAGACTTTGGACATCTTTGGATGCTTTTAGACATCTCCGGAACCTTTTTTGGGGGTTCGGTAAAAAACCGATTTTTTTTAGAGTGTTGTTGGGTATTGACAAATGAAAAATATTCTCTTTCTTCTGATCGCTTGAAACACGTTACACAATCAAAATAAAATGTATGCGTAGCCATCCAACAGATAGCTTCCATTAGACAGAAATCAACAAAATATGACACAAATAAAGTACGGAATCATAATGTTATAGTACCTGTACTTGTTCTTGATTTATGTGCTATCTTCTCTCTTTTTCTATACAAATTGTATCATTTCTCTTTCTTTCTTTTTTGTTTTTTTTTTTGTTTTCTTTTCTTTCTCTCTTTCTCTCTTAACTCTTATACTGTGAGGATCATGAAACCGGTTATTAGTTATTAGCAAAATAATAAAAAAATGTATGCGTAAAATGAGAATGTGATTAAATATTTTTTAGGACATACAATTCTTAATATTTCTTGAGATAGACATAACTAAGCAGATGCAATACATGACAACTAAAGCTGACAAAACTCCTAGTATGAATGAACACAGAAAAAACAGAAGACTTTAAGCGTTTTGGGACCTCTTTTTACCTGTACTTTGATGAGAGGAGTAGTCAAAAGTCTTGAAGAATGCCACTGCTGTGAATGAGAGAGGACGATTGATTTAGTCGAATCAATGTACCTTGTTATGATAGGACTTTGTTTCGCAATGGAAAATATGGTATTTAAATGATAGACAAGGAATAAGAAGTTCAAAAGTTCAAAAAAAAATTTCAGGAATCTAAAAGAAATTTCAAAAAATCTCGAATAATCCCGAATAATCCCGAATAATCCCAAATAATCTCAAATAATCGCGAATAATCTCAAATAATCCTATTTGGATTTTATAATCTGTAAAATCCCAAATCCACTTTTTCTCCCTTGGATTTTATTTATTTTTTGAAAGAGAAAAGAAAAGAGTAAATAAAATCGTATTTTTATTGTAGAAAAACAAAGAAGGGGGGGTGTGGGTGTGGGTGTGGGTGTGGGGTGCGGGTGTGGCTGCGTGTGGATGTGGGTGTGTGTGAGTGTGTAGGTGTGGATGTGGGTGGGTGTGCGTATGGGGTGTGGGTGTGAGCGATGAGATAACTTACGCCCACATCACACATTCACACCCACACCCACAAAATTTCATGACTAGAAACATTGTTATTGAAAAATAGCGAAATATACAATGCAGAAGTACTGCTGTGATCATATCTATTTTTTACCTGTGGGTGGCTCTGTTGTAGATTAAATATGTCAACAAGGGAACGGTTTCAGAGGCTAAAATTTTGGCGTTTTGACATCTCCCTTGGAGCTACATATGGGCAAAGTTTTATTGGAGCTGGTAATACCGATTGAGCATCTGGTCCGCTTTTTGGATAGGGTGTCAGCGTTCTTATTCCTTTGGGTTCCGTTCCTATGGAACGGGAATCCACTTGAAAATTCTTTTCCACGCGGTTTTAACCATCTTCACATTTATAGATATATCTGTCTTTCAATTTGGGTTAAGTCACTATGGATTCCCGGATTCTTAGGAACGGAAATCTACAACGGGTTTTCATTCTTAGAAACTCGAAACTCATGTAAATTTCTCATTCCTAGGTAGGGATAAGGGGTACACAAGCTCAGCTCACGAACTCAGTTCAAATGAGCGAAAGAACTGCTCGAACAGTTCTTCTGAGCGAACTGAACCGTTTTCAAACAGTTCATTTCAAATGAGCTGAACTGTTCGAACAGCTCATTTGAGCGAACCGAACTTTTGAAACAGCTCATTTCATATGAGCTGAACTGTTCAAACAGCTCACTTGAACGAACCGAACTATTTGTAGGGGTGCTCATAGGTCCTCAAGGGCTATCCTATAGGGTACTCATAGGTCCGCCAGGGCTACCCTATAGGTGTGCCCATCGGCCCCTCAAGAGCTATCTGATAGGGTACCCATAAGTCCTCAAGGGCTACCCTATAGGGGTACCCATAGGTCCCCAAGGGCCATCCTATAGAGGTACCCATAGGTCCTCAAGCGCTGCCCTATAGTAGGGATGTGCAGTTTCGGTGGAAACAGTGAAATACTGACAGTGATGTTACTCCACTGAGCGCACTGACTGCAGTGACATACTGACATTGATGCTCACCGAATCAGTGCATGCACTGACACTGACAGCACTGTCCGCACCGACATTGGTGTTCACTAAATCAGTAGATACACTGACACTGACTGCGCTGGTTCCACTGTCTGCACCGGCATTGGTGTCCACTTAGTCAATGGAAATCAGGATCAATATATCAGTGTTCCGTTCTGCGTCAATGCAACAGCCTCAGTCAGTGTATCCATTGTTTCAGTGAACACCGATGTCGGTGCAGACAGTGCAGTCAGTGTCAGTGTCATCAGTGTACCGGTGAACGCCAGTGTGATTATATCAGTGGGCAGTACACTGAAACTGCACATCCCTACCTTATAGGGGTACCCAAAGGTCCCCAAGGGCTATCCTATATGGATACCCTTAGGCCTTCAACGGCTACTCTATGGAAGTGCCCATAGGTCCTCCAGAGCTACCATATAGGGACATCCATGGGTCCTTAAGGGCTATCCTATAGGGTTGCCCATAGATCCTCAACGGCTACCCTATATGGTAGCCCTTGAGGACCAGAGCTGCCACCTCTTCTGCTTTTAGCAGAAAAATTCTGCTTTTTAAAGTTTTTTCTGTTTTTTTTCTGTCGTTTCTGCTTTTTATGATACAGCGTTATTTATTATTTCAATCAGCATTGCTTTCTTGAAATACCTTCGTTTCCATAATTATTTAAAAAAACCGTATCAAAACCTACTGGTATTTTTGTGCCATTCTAATTGTTTCTATTTGATATGAGTAATTTTTATTTTCTACTGACTACAAACAACTACCAACCTATATATCTGGCTTCAAATCAATTCTTTAGTTATGGTCTTCTATCGTATTTTAATTACTCATGTAATTCATATACATCGACATATACATTCTTTCGTTTGTTTACTCAATGAACATGAATAATTAATATGATTAGTGAGACAAAAGGAACAGAAAACACAGCTCTACATGATAATGACAGCTCGACTAGCGAAGAAAGTATTCACAAAGCAGTAGTAGTTGCTGAAGTAATAAATATGTCATCAGCAGTTAAACCAGAAAACAGAAATTGAATTAGAGTTATCTTCAATAGAGAATGGTTCAAAGTTGTCGAATATTAATGATCACGAAAAGAATATAAAATTGATCCGTCTCAGCTAACATTTATCGTTCGTCATCAACAGTTTTTCGAACATTGCTAATAAAGAGCTAATATTGATATCCTTTGAACGAAAAGAAACAAAAAAATATTAAATGCTACGATTTAATCAACAATTATTTTGAAGTTCTCCTTATCATATACTGTAATGGATAAATATTTATTAGGTAAAAAAGATTTGTCAAAAGCTCTTAAATCAGATGAAGAATACTCTTTAAAAAGAAAACGTGTTCAATGATTTTGTCTATTGGTTAATTAGTTGTGTTTTGTGATGCCAGACAATGCGAGTGATTAGTATACCGAAACTAAAATTTAACACATTCACCATGACGGATCCCACCGATGGGACCCGCCTTTCTCTGATAACGGGTGACCGATAACGACTGAGAGAACATTGCATTTCGTATTTTAATCTCTAAAGATGTTTTATTAGGAAAGCAAAATATCCTAAAAGACTCAGCGTGAAAAGCTCTACAATTTGGAAAGCAAAGCTTATTTTAATTTGTGTACTCTTTGTATTTAGAGAAAAGCAAAATTCCGTGCGATCAACTTTTGTTAGAGAATATTAGAACCTGTCAGTGAGTCTCATCGTGGTGAATGTGTTAAAACGAATGGATAGCTCGTAATAAAAGAGGCTCTCAGTATTTTGTTAACATCTTAAGTGTTACCTTATCGCTCATGCTTTATTTTTTTTATCGAAAGATTCACCGTCTAATTCTGCAGAAATTGGTATATTTCGCTGTAAAAAACACTTATCTCTCTTTCAATATCATCATGATTTAACACAAACATTACACACAACTTTCAAAGTCTTCGTTTTTTTCAATTTTTTCCCCGAAAATGTCCAGTTTTTCAATTAATCCTGTTACTTTTGGTATAATTTGTTCGCCACAGAAGAGATAAATTGGTTCATTTCAATCAACGTACTAAACGCAATTTATTTTATTGCTGGATAAAGCATATGGCACGACCAATGATAATAAGACTAATCTAAGGACTAGATGTTTTCGGAAAAAATAGAACTTTTGAAAGTTGTGTGTAGTGCTGTTCCTAAATCGTGGTGATGTTGAAATAGAAAGAAATAAGTATTTTTACCAA